>JAJJBR010001322.1:0-22642 GCA_022817965.1 Solanum lycopersicoides
AATCATCTTCTTCAATCAATGCAATTTACATTTCTTTTCTCTCTGATCTGAATTGTTAACATGGTATCAGAGCAGGTGCTTTGCACCAAAAACTTCTGAATTTTTTTCCGCAAAATAGCTAGATCCAGATCAGAATTATGATCGAGGAAAGTGTGAATGTTCAGCCACAGGCAACAACAATGATCGATCACAATCATGTTCTATATTTGCAGGCTTCGGATACTCCAGGATCGATTCTAGTTCCAACTCAGTTGTCTGGAGCTGAAAATTATGAATTGTGGAGCAGATCGATGAGGATTGCTCTGCTCAGAAAAGGAAAACTCGGTTTCGTGAATGGAGAATGCAAAAGGGAAACACAACGGAATGATTTGAAGGATTTATGGGATCAATGTGATGCCATTGTACATTCATGGATCATGAACTCTGTTTCGAAGCACTTGCTGAACGGAATAGTATATGGATCCAATGCACATGCTGTGTGGGAAGACCTCAAGGAGAGATTCAACAAGGTAATCATATGAGAATTTTTCAGCTACATAAGGAAATTGCTACTATGTCTCAAGGTACGGATTCTGTTTCTATATATCACTCTAAGTTGAAGAAGTTATGGGATGAGTATGATATGATTGTACCAGTGCCAAGCTGTGGATGTGATAAATCGAAGGATTATGTTGAACACCTTCAGGAACAGAGATTGTTGCAATTTCTAGCTGGTTTGAATGATTCGTATGATCATACTAGGAGGCAGATCTTACTGAAAACTGTTGCTTCTTCAGTAAATCAGGCATAAGCAATGATCATTGAGGTAGAAAGTGACAAATCTATTGGTGTGAACACTGTGAAACAACTTGATCCTTTGGCAATGAACTTTGGCCGTGAAAGAGGTCATGCATATCAAGGATCTACAGGTAGAGGACAACCATATCAAGGTGCTATTGGAAGAGGACAACCTTACAAAGGTAAAAAACCTTTTCTAGTGTGTGATTGGTGCCAAAAAACAGGACATACTCAGGAACATTGCTGTAAAATAATTGAATATCCAAACGATGGACAAGATAAAAAGAAAAGTCATACTGCTGTAAATAATGTGACTGGTGAGAATGCTTATAAACAGCCAGGAGGCATGGAAGAGAAGGCAACTACTGAGCATGGAAGAAGAGGAATCATGTTTAATGATGAGCAGTATAAACAAATCCTTGGCCTGCTAAGCAAGGATGCCAACACCAGTTCTACTCAACAGGCTCAACAATGCCATGATCACCAGGGGAACATGACAGATATGACTGCATGTTTTATGTCACAAATAGCAGTAGGTGAATGAATTGTTGATTCAGGAGCAACACACCATGTTACAACAAACATAAAAAGGTTAGAAGAAAACATCCAAACTATAGGTAAAGCAGAAGATAAAGTACAGCTTTCCACAGGGCATAAGGCAAATATTACACATATTGGCAACTTAAAATTGTTTGATGATGAAGTTGTGAAAGATGTGTTACATGTTCCAGACTTCAAATTCAATTTATTGTCGGTAGCTAAACTAACTAAGGAGCTTCACTGTGCTGTTACTTTCTTTCCTGATCTATGTGTGTTTCAGGATCTCTCCAGTGGCAAGGTCAAGGGGACTGGTAGAATGAAAGATGGTCTATACATTCTTAATGATGCTTGTTTACATCCCTACTCTGTTCAAATAGGGCAAAACGTAGCGGTGACTCGAAGAATAATGTATTGATTCAATTTTGAAAGTTTTAAAAAATAAACGAGTTTTAAAAAGAGTCGCCACCTAATTTTAGGAAAAAACTAGGAAACCATTAAATGATCTACGAAACCAATTGATTCTAGGTAAGGGGTTCAAATTATTTCAAAGGGAAGGGGTTAGGCACCCTTCAAAATCCACAAGTGTGGGTCCCGACTGAATTCATTTTTTTTCAAATTGAGGAGCAGATAATAATAATATACAAGTAATATAAATATGCAATATACACAATAAAAATAAAATAATAATATCGGCCTAAGGTTTGCCTAACATCGATATATACAAAATATTGAATTGAAAATATAATTCGAACTCCTTTCAAATAGATTCAAGGAAGCAAGTCTTGGGTACCTGTAAACACACTTAGTAAAAGTATTAGTAATAAATAAATATGAATAAAATTGAATATATGAAATAATAACTTAAAAATATAAATCCGTCTTATTAACATTGGAGGCCTTGGAAATCGACGGTAATTTCTTCATCGGCCCATTTAACAAATAAACATATATAAACTTAAGTTAGATTTCCGTCTTTTAAAATGGAAAGACCTCTAAACCCGACGGATAGATTTTTCATTGGCCAATTTAACAAATAAACATATATAAACTTAAGTTAGATTTCCGTCTTTTAAAATGGAAAGACCTCTAAACCCGACGGATAGATTTTTCATTGGCCATTTTAACAATTTTAACAAACAAGTTATATGAACTTAAATTAGATTTCCGTCTTTTAAAATGGAAAGGCCTCTAAACCCGACGGATAGATTTTTCATTGGCCAATTTCAACATATAAATATATAAACTTAAATTAAAATTCCGTCTTTTAAAATGGAAAGGCCTCCAAAACCGACGGAGAGATTTTCTCATTGGCCAATTTAATAAATAAATATATATGAACTTAAATTAGATTTCCGTCTTTTAAAATGGAAAGGCCTCTAAACCCGACGGATAGATTTTTCATTGGCCAATTTAATCCCAATTAATATTAGCACCAATTACAACTAAATAATGAAAACTAAAACAGAGTCTAAGGGAAAAATCTTTGGCAACATCAACAATTAATGTAGAATATTAAAATAAATTATGTGTCATTACAAATCAAGATAAACTACCGAAGGAATAAATATGCAATTAATAATAATACTAATAATTAAAATAACAATTAAACTAAGCACTAGTTGCCAAACTAATGAACAATTGCACATAATCAGTAAATAAAAATAATAATAAAACTATTAGAAGATATACGATGAAAACCACACACAAATTAACAATTATCAACATAAAAGTCAACAAGACTAATAAAATTGACAAAATTTAAAATGATGATAAAAACAATAGCAACCTAACACTTTTACCCATCAGTAAAACATTAAACAGAGAATGAACAACCCAAACGAAAACCACTAAATCTCATGGCTCCGTAACAAAACTTGAAAGAAAAAAGAGAAAGTAATAAAATAAATATCAAATAAAAATCACTAGCAAAAGTAGAGAACCAAACAAAACAATGACATATATTATCCTAAATGTACAACAAAATTAATTCAAATAAAAGAGTGGTAACCGACAATCCCAACACAATTAAGTAAAACAAATAAAAAGCAATAAACCATATTCACAATACCATAGCAGTGACAATAGAAATGGGAAAAGCAAATTTTTAAAAAATAGTAAGTATAAAAAATGAAAACTAAATAAACAAACAATCACAGCTAAAATAAAATAAGGAGTTAATTTCAACGAAAAGTCAACATCACCTTACCAAACAACAACCAGAATAGATAATAGTAAATAGATATGTACTGAGAGTTATTTAAATTAAAGCAATTACCTACAACGTTGATGAAAACGAAAAGGGGAAAAAAAATCATCGAAACTCCGATTTATGAAGCTCCAAGCTTGTTGCTCACTATTGTTCTACAGGTGAAGATTTGATCGCAGCTGGTTGGTGATGTGAGCCGGATCTTGTTTTTTTTGCTACGCCAACGGAGATGGATCTGTGCCGGACGACGAGATACCTGCAAAATAATGAAAAAATCGTAAAAGGGGAGTGGGGAAGGGACTGGCGGTGATCTGGTTTGTCGGAGCTTTGTTGGTCGCCTGGAGTTGCTGCTGGTTCGCTGCTGCCTGGCAGCTCTCTGATGGGGCTGCTGACTGGTTTCTGGAAAGAGAGGGGAAAAAAAAAAGGAGGGAGGGGACGAGAGGAGAGAAAGAGGAGGAGAAGAAGGGAGAGGGAAGGGGGAGGAGAGGCGGCTGGAGAGGGGAGGAAGAGAATGAGGGAAGCGACTGCCAAAGAGAGGGAAAGAGAGGAGAGAAGAGGGAGGCGGAGAGATGGAAAAAGGGAGAGGGAAGGGGGAAGAGATTAGGGTTGTTTTTTCCCCCATTTCTAAAATTAATTTCCCAATTTTCTTTCATCCACCACCAATTTTAACCTAAACAAATAAAATGCAATGGACCCAAATGTGTGGGCTTGAAATTGTAGGCCCAAAATTATTAATAGAATTCCTAATTTTTTTTTTCCGTATTTGGCTAAATTTTAGATTGTGCTAAATTCAACATAAATATTAACAAATGTAACCAATAAAATGAATTTTAAAATAATATAATGAACGTAACTAATGACATGTGAAATGCAATTTTAAAAATTAACTAACAAAAAATCCTAAATTTTGATAAATAAAGATAGTTATCGATAAACTTATTAAAAATTATATATAAAAATTATTCTAAGCTATTAAATAAATAAAACTTTAAAATTACGAATTTTTAAAATATTAGGCCAAAATTGGGTGTCAACAGCTGTCCCTTTCGTTGTGTACGATTGATGAAAGAAATCGTGGACAACGAAAATTGACAAACCCAATTTTGACGAACACATAACCTTTCTAGAGAAGTGCGGTGGAAATATAGTGGAAGTCAATCCCGAACTCGCATCTAAAAGGTTCCACGCTTTGTTGCGTCTTTGTTGAAGTAATTCGCACATGTGGCTCCTCTGAGAGTGCATCCTCTAGAATGTTTTAAAAAAAAACAAAGATAAAACTCATTAATATAGGCAAAACTAAAAGAAAAAGGGCAGCATCTCTTATGATACGATAAATGGAGATAAATACAGGTCCCTTGGTAGGACGAATGAAGATGATGATCAATCTGTAGGATTTGGAATGTATGTCCATCGGTAGGACGAATGAAAAAAAAATGATGATCCATCGATAGGATTTTGAATGCATGTCCATCGATAGGACAAATGAAAAGATTATCCATCGGTAGGATTTTGAATGCATGTCCATCGGTAGGACGAATGAAAAGATTATCCATCGATAGGATTTTGAATGTATGCCCATCAGTAGGACAGAACGCAAACATCTTTCAACGCAAGTTTCCACCGTCTTGAACGTTGAAAAGATAGGGTGCACATCCTTCACCTCCGAATAGATGCGACTTGAATGCAAATGCAAATATCTTCTTGGCGATGTATAAACTTTTGCGAGAGATGGAATCTTCTCGCGATGCATAAATTCTGCGAGCAATGAAATCTTCTCGCGATGCATAAATTCAGCAAGGTATGAAATCTTCTTGTGATGTATGAATTTCTGCGAGGTATGAAATCTTCCCGCTATGCATGAATATCTGCGAGGTATTAAATCTTCTCGCGATGCATGAATATTAACTCTCAATGCATGATGATTTTTTTTTTTTTTTTTTTTTTTGCGATGCATGAATATTGACTCGCAATGCATGATTTTTTGCAATGCATGAATATTGACTCGCGATGCATGAATTTTTCAATGCACGAATATTGACTCTCAATGCATGATCTTCTGCGGGGCATGAATATTTTCCCGCAATGCATAAATTTTGCGAGGAATGAAATCTTCTCGCGATGCATTTATTTCGCAAGGTATGAAATCTTCTCGCGATGCATGAATTCCGCAAGGTATGAAATCTTCTTGCGATGCATAAATTTCTGTGAGGTATTAAATCTCCTCGAGATGCGTGAATAATAACTCGCGATGCATGAATTAACTCGGGATGCATGAATTAACTCGGGATGCATGAATATTAATTTGCGATGCATGATCTTTCGCAATGCATGAATATTGACTCTCAATGCATGATTTTCGCTATGCATGAATATTGACTCGCGATGCATGAATTTTGTAATGCATGAATATTGACTCGCGATGCATGATCTTTCGCAATGCATGAATATTGACTCTCAATGCATGATTTTCGCTATGCATAAATATTGACTCGCGATGCATGAATTTTGTAATGCGTGAATATTGACTCTCAATGCATGATTTTTTGCAATGCATGAATATTGACTCTTAATGCATGATTTTCGCTATGCATGAATATTGACTCTCGATGCATGAATTTTGTAATGCATGAATATTGACTCTCAATGCATGATTTTTTGCAATGCATGAATATTGACTCTCAATGCATGATTTTCGCTATGCATGAATATTGACTCTCAATGCATGATTTTCGCTATGCATGAATATTGACTCTCAATGCATGATTTTTTGCAATGCATGAATATTGACTCTCAATGCATGATTTTTTGCAATGCATGAATATTGACTCTCAATGCATGATTTTTGTAGTTGCTATCAAGTTTCTCGCAGTACTTATCAGAATTTTGAGGTCTTCCTCAAAATTCTGTCCCAGTTAGAATTTTGGCAAATCTCAAAATGATCTTGAATCTTGACTTGTTGGCGATAACACCTCTATTGAGAATTTTTGAGATTTTTTCAAAAATTCTGTCCCAGTTTTCATTGTAAGGAGAAATAATAATCACACTGGGTATATGACCGAGCCGTTGTGGCGCCTACATATCCTGTTGAGGCAGGAATCAGGTCAAATGTAGTTCCAATCTTGTGGATGATGAGTACTGCAAAGAATCTGAAAGAAGATCATCAGTAGAAAATGTACAATATGAACATGATGAAATAGGAAAATAATATCCCATTTGATATCCAAAGCCTAGAGATTAAAAAAAAGTCAAATTTTGGGACGGAAAATCCCATGAAGTAAAATAGGACTCTCACACATACAAGATTAACATGATGACACTTTTTTTACAATAAACAACTCAAAAGGCATTTTTTTTTTTAAATTGAAAGATTTTTAAAAAGGTTTTGAAATATTAAAGAATGAGTGTTTGCTAACTTTTTTTTTTTTTTTTAAAAAAAAATAAAGAATGTGATTAGATAGTCAAAACTTTCACTACAATTGGTACCAACAGTTAAGATTGCAGGTAAATCTTTTTTTTTCTTTTTTTCTTTTTTTTTTTTTTTTTTTAAGATTGAATTTAAGGTAATTCTACGGCTTCAAGTGGTACCTCCAATATACTTAAGGATCAACATGATTTGTTCATCTTGCTTCAAACAAAGGTTTTGAATTATATCAATCCTCATGTTTCAAGTGCCTCACGAAAAAGACTTGTCCTATTTCACACATATTTGAAACATTTGATTTTAGGACATTTTCAAAGTGCACTCACACTCACAAGAATGTTCAATGCATACAACTGTGATACCATATGCTTGACCCTTATGTAAATCTCCACTAATGTGAGAATATTCGAAATGAGATCATGTAGGGCTTGTCATTGGCTTGTAATGTAGGCTTAGGGATGAGTAGGATATTTATTTGGGATAAAAGTGACTGAATTCCTCCTTGAGCGTCACACAGAATTTGTGCTCTTAATGATTGGTACGCCTTTGGCGTTAGATTCTCTTCATTATTCTCTGCCCTCTCAAATTCTTTTGAATTCTCATTTTTAACGCCTTTCCCTTCCTTTTTTTTTTTTTTTTTTTTAGTTCTCATTTTTTTTTCTTCTTTTGAGTCCTTATTTCTTTGAGCTTTTCTTTTATTTCACTCCTTTCTTATAAATTTTTCTCCTTTTTGTTGGAGTATTTTCCTTCCCACCTTTCATTGACCTTGTAAGAGTATTTTTGCCTTTCTTTATTTCTTTCACTTTTTCTTTCTTCCTTTGTTTCTTTTTTTTTCTCTAGAAGTCTTTTTTTTTTTTTGACTTTGGGAGACTCGATATTTTTGCTTTCGGAAACTTCAAACATGGATCTTCTATTATAATTTGCACATTCTTGGTGCACTTAAGAAGGTTGGGCCAAGAGAGGATAGTGCTTGTAAGCACTTAAAAGGGTAGTGGTTAAGATGTGGTTGTCCAAAGAAAAGTTTCAGGCTCAAAGTGGGAAAACTAGGGATTAATGTAATTTGGTAGGCTTTGAAAGGCACAATCGGATCAAAAAAGGCCTACAATCCTTTCTCAAACCAAACATTACTCAGAATTTCGCCTCGAAAAACATTCAGGTCAAGTTCTAGATCAACAGTATAACACAATTGAACTTTGATCAAAAGCTCTCACCACACAATGCACATGAAACATAAGGTTAGTTTTATTCTTATCTTGATTGAGTGCAATAGAATTTTCAAGTATCACAAAAGTACAGATAAGAGGTACCACGAGAATCTATAGTTTACCGCAAAGTCAATTTTTTCCATCATATCAAATATATTTACATGATTTTTAACTACATAGGTCACAATCGAGCTGAAGACACGACTCTTACATTATGTACAAGCTATTTTTTTTTTTTGAAAGAATGATTACCGAACCCGAGAAGGGCTGCCTACGTATCTCATTAAGATGAGAATCAGGTGTGCGTAGTTCATATAGATAGAACTTTGAAAATATTAACAAACTATTTTATTTTATTTTTTTTACCTTTTTTTTTTTTTTACTTTTGGAAAAAATAATACCGAACCCAAGAAGGGTTGCCTACGTATCTCACCGAAATGAGAATCAGGTTCGCGTAGTTCGTGCAGATATGACTTGGAAAATATGCACAAACTATTTTATTTATTATTTTATTTTTTACCTTTGGAGAAGCTAATACCGAATCCAAGAAGGATTGCCTACGTATCTCATTAAAATGAGAATCAGGTACGCGTAGTTCGTCCAGATATGACATATTATAATATAAAGATTTAAACAACTCAAAGAAATTTCTAGGTCTAGCGCCACTAAAATTTGTAGTCATGAAGTGTTTTTTTTACCCCCATTTTTTTCGCACCAATATGTTTTATAGTCTCTTAATCGTCAATTTTTTATATTGTCTTTTGAATGTAACCTGCGAATTTTCACAGTAATTTCTACGTATACTCTTTTTGGATGTTTTCTTGGAACTGTCTCCTCCCAATTTTCACGAGATCCAGACATTGTTATGACCATCCCCGACTGCTGTCGGGGACGATATTCCTACAAAAATATGAGAAATATGTGAGAGCAGGATCATCATGCAAAATAATAATAAAAATAAATGAATGTGACCTCATAGTTAAATACTCCCCTGATTTATCATTTTGACTTGATATTAATGTCTTGTGAAATACAAAGACTCGAATTTCGCTAATCCTCTTGTCTCATTCTACTTCGAACAAATAATAATTTCTGAATCCGGACATAAATTAATTTTTTGCCTTAAAGAAGAATAACTCAAAATAAAAGAGTGTTAGTTCCTGTACATAATGGCTAATGCAAAATATCACAAATAATGAATTAAACACGTAAATACTATTTTAATTAAAGACAAACTGAAATATATCACAAAGCATACAAATAATGAATACAAGTCTTATACAAATGTGCATCGAGTCTTGTGTTATGCTTAATATAAGATCTTGACTTCGCTCTACACTAGATGACTAAGAGTGGGCTTTGAATGAATGGGAACCCAAGCGGACAACTTAGGCTGGAACTCACGACAACCATTGGACGCATGACGAACCAATAAATTGCCGATTATTCCGAAAAAGGGTGAGTATAAAAAGTCTGGCTGCGGTTCCGCAAACCGTCCTTTAATATACTATACCTACATCAGAAATATGCCATGATATACAATGAAAATATACAATAACTAATGAATGAATACTGAGTACAATATGCAAATAATCAACAAAATATACAAGATATAATAAATGACACAACAAAAGAATAATATCCTCAATTTGAAAAAAAATAAACACATAATGGTTAGAACCTCTATATGTCCCCAGCAGAGTCGCCATTCTGTTTACATCCCTACTCTGTTCAAATAGGGCAAAACGTAGCGGTGACTCGAAGAATAATGTATTGATTCAATTTTGAAAGTTTTAAAAAATAAACGAGTTTTAAAAAGAGTCGCCACCTAATTTTAGGAAAAAACTAGGAAACCATTAAATGATCTACGAAACCAATTGATTCTAGGTAAGGGGTTCAAATTATTTCAAAGGGAAGGGGTTAGGCACCCTTCGAAATCCACAAGTGTGGGTCCCGACTGAATTCATTTTTTTTCAAATTGAGGAGCAGATAATAATAATATACAAGTAATATAAATATGCAATATACACAATAAAAATAAAATAATAATATCGGCCTAAGGTTTGCCTAACATCGATATATACAAAATATTGAATTGAAAATATAATTCGAACTCCTTTCAAATAGCTTCAAGGAAGCAAGTCTTGGGTACCTGTAAACACACTTAGTAAAAGTATTAGTAATAAATAAATATGAATAAAATTGAATATATGAAATAATAACTTAAAAATATAAATCCGTCTTATTAACATTGGAGGCCTTGGAAATCGACGGTAATTTCTTCATCGGCCCATTTAACAAATAAACATATATAAACTTAAGTTAGATTTCCGTCTTTTAAAATGGAAAGACCTCTAAACCCGACGGATAGATTTTTCATTGGCCAATTTAACAAATAAACATATATAAACTTAAGTTAGATTTCCGTCTTTTAAAATGGAAAGGCCTCTAAACCCGACGGATAGATTTTTCATTGGCCATTTTAACAATTTTAACAAACAAGTTATATGAACTTAAATTAGATTTCCGTCTTTTAAAATGGAAAGGCCTCTAAACCCGACGGATAGATTTTTCATTGGCCAATTTCAACATATAAAATATATAAACTTAAATTAAAATTCCGTCTTTTAAAATGGAAAGGCCTCCAAAACCGACGGAGAGATTTTCTCATTGGCCAATTTAATAAATAAATATATATGAACTTAAATTAGATTTCCGTCTTTTAAAATGGAAAGGCCTCTAAACCCGACGGATAGATTTTTCATTGGCCAATTTAATCCCAATTAATATTAGCACCAATTACAACTAAATAATGAAAACTAAAACAGAGTCTAAGGGAAAAAATCTTTGGCAACATCAACAATTAATGTAGAATATTAAAATAAAATTATGTGTCATTACAAATCAAGATAAACTACCGAAGGAATAAATATGCAATTAATAATAATACTAATAATTAAAATAACAATTAAACTAAGCACTAGTTGCCAAACTAATGAACAATTGCACATAATCAGTAAATAAAAATAATAATAAAACTATTAGAAGATATACGATGAAAACCACACACAAATTAACAATTATCAACATAAAAGTCAACAAGACTAATAAAATTGACAAAATTTAAAATGATGATAAAAACAATAGCAACCTAACACTTTTACCCATCAGTAAAACATTAAACAGAGAATGAACAACCCAAACGAAAACCACTAAATCTCATGGCTCCGTAACAAAACTTGAAAGAAAAAAGAGAAAGTAATAAAATAAATATCAAATAAAAATCACTAGCAAAAGTAGAGAACCAAACAAAACAATGACATATATTATCCTAAATGTACAACAAAATTAATTCAAATAAAAGAGTGGTAACCGACAATCCCAACACAATTAAGTAAAACAAATAAAAAGCAATAAACCATATTCACAATACCATAGCAGTGACAATAGAAATGGGAAAAGCAAATTTTTAAAAAATAGTAAGTATAAAAAATGAAAACTAAATAAACAAACAATCACAGCTAAAATAAAATAAGGAGTTAATTTCAACGAAAAGTCAACATCACCTTACCAAAACAACAACCAGAATAGATAATAGTAAATAGATATGTACTGAGAGTTATTTAAATTAAAGCAATTACCTACAACGTTGATGAAAACGAAAAGGGGAAAAAAAATCATCGAAACTCCGATTTATGAAGCTCCAAGCTTGTTGCTCACTATTGTTCTACAGGTGAAGATTTGATCGCAGCTGGTTGGTGATGTGAGCCGGATCTTGTTTTTTTTGCTACGCCAACGGAGATGGATCTGTGCCGGACGACGAGATACCTGCAAAATAATGAAAAAATCGTAAAAGGGGAGTGGGAAGGGACTGGCGGTGATCTGGTTTGTCGGAGCTTTGTTGGTCGCCTGGAGTTGCTGCTGGTTCGCTGCTGCCTGGCAGCTCTCTGATGGGGCTGCTGACTGGTTTCTGGAAAGAGAGGGGAAAAAAAAAAGGAGGGAGGGGAAGAGAGGAGAGAAAGAGGAGGAGAAGAAGGGAGAGGGAAGGGGGAGGAGAGGCGGCTGGAGAGGGGAGGAAGAGAATGAGGGAAGCGACTGCCAAAGAGAGGGAAAGAGAGGAGAGAAGAGGGAGGCGGAGAGATGGAAAAAGGGAGAGGGAAGGGGGAAGAGATTAGGGTTGTTTTTTCCCCCATTTCTAAAATTAATTTCCCAATTTTCTTTCATCCACCACCAATTTTAACCTAAACAAATAAAATGCAATGGACCCAAATGTGTGGGCTTGAAATTGTAGGCCCAAAATTATTAATAGAATTCCTAAATTTTTTTTTCCGTATTTGGCTAAATTTTAGATTGTGCTAAATTCAACATAAATATTAACAAATGTAACCAATAAAATGAATTTTAAAATAATATAATAAACGTAATTAATGACATGTGAAATGCAATTTTAAAAATTAACTAACAAAAAATCCTAAATTTTGATAAATAAAGATAGTTATCGATAAACTTATTAAAAATTATATATAAAAATTATTCTAAGCTATTAAATAAATAAAACTTTAAAATTACGAATTTTTAAAATATTAGGCCAAAATTGGGTGTCAACAATGCTATTAAAAATTGGAGTCATACTAGTAATAAAAGCATACATATTACTACAACATTAAAGAGGAAGAATGAAGTTGATCTATGGCATAGAAGGTTAGGGCACACTTCATCAACTACCATTAAGAAGATAGATTTTCTGTCTAATGCAGATGCTAGTTTTTTACAAACTAAGTGTTGTATTTGTCCATTAGCTAAACAGGTTAGACTAATGTTTCCACATAGTATATCAAGCTGATGCTACATTTTCTCTTGTACACATTGATTTGTGGGGACCTTATAAGACATCAACCTTTGATAACAAGAAATATTTTCTAACTATTGTGGATGACTATAGTAGATATACATGGTTGTATTTGTTGCAACTCAAATCTGAAGTAATTGTTGTCTTGAAAGTTTTCTTAGCTATGGTTAAAAATCAGTTTAGTAAACTGGTTAAAGTGGTTCGGACAGACAATGGCACAGAGTTTTTCAACTCTCAATGTCACAACTTGTTCCAAGAACTTGGCATCATTCATCAAAGTAGTTGTGTGCATACACCACAACAAAATGGTGTGGTTGAAAGGAAACATAGACATATTCTTGATACAGCCAGAGCCTTAAGATTTCAGGCACATCTTCCTATAAAATATTGGGGATTTTGTGTTAAGGCTGCTATGTATATCATCAACAGATTGCCTTCAACTGTTCTGGGAGGCAAAATTCCATGTGAAGTGTTTTTTGATAAGAAAATGTCCATCCAACACCTTCGAGTTATAGGCTGTCTATGTTATGCTACTAATGTTTCCAAGGGAGATAAGTTTAGTGAAAGGGCTAGAGCTGCAGTCTTAGTGGGTTTTTCTGAAACAAAAAAAGGATACATATTATTTGACATTATTTTTAAGCAGTTTTTTATGAGTAGGGATGTATCTTTTAGAGAAGATGTTTTTCCATTTCGGGATGTTCACAAATCCTTATTTCATGGAGGAGCCTACCAGCTTGAGGACCTACAATTACAGGTGGTTCCTGAAGTACATTTTCCTTTGACACAAGTAGTTGATTCCCCTTTGGTTGATTCACTTGGGGTCAGTGGTGATGGCTTTGCTGCTCCTGATGATGCACCTGCAGGTAGGGATGAAATTGAAGGTGCACATGCAGGAAATTCACAAGATGCAAGTAATTCAACTGAAAGTGCTGATGTAATTCCGGATGAAGGAAATTCAGAATATGCAAGTAATTCAACTGAAAGTGCTGATTCAATTCCGGTTGACATTGAAGGAAATTCACATTCTAATAATACTTTGCCATCCAAGGAACTAACCAGAAGGTCTACAAGAACTGTAAAACAACCCATATGGATGCAAGATTATGTTTCAACCAAGCCCAAAAGTTCTGCAACTTATCCTCTATCGAGTTACTTATACTATGATGCTGTTTCAACACCTTATAAGAGCTTTCTTGCAAAATTTTCTACACTAGTGGAACCTAGTACCTTCAAGGAAGTTGTTCAAGATCCCAGGTGGATAGATGCAATGCAGAAATAAATCCAGGCCCTGGAAGCAAATAACACTTGGGAAGTTGTACCTCTTCCTGATGGTAAGCATACTGTGGGGTCAAAATGGGTTTACAAAATCAAGTACCTGGCTGATGGAAGTGTTGAACGATTTAAAGCTAGGCTTGTAGCTAAGGGTTATAGCCAAAGAGAAGGTTTGGATTATCATGATACTTTTTCCCCAGTTGCAAAAATGGTTACAGTACGATCCATAATTGCTTTGGCTGCTTCAAAAGGATGGCACATGTTTCAAATGGATGTCTATAATGCTTTTTTACAGGGAGATCTTGATGAGGAAGTGTACATGCAATTACCATAAGGTTTTGATAAATAAGGGAAGCACAAAAATGAAGTTTGCAAACTTAAAAAATCTCTTTATGGACTCAGACAAGCTTCACGGCAATGAAATCTTAAACTTACTAAGGCATTCATATCATCTGGTTTTGTCCAGAGTAACCATGATTATTCTTTATTCACTATAAAAAAAGGGTCTGACATAGTGCTAATATTGGTGTATGTAGATGACTTGCTAATTACTGGCAGTAGTATGGCTTTAATTGATGAAGCAAAGGCCATAATGCATCAGAAGTTTAAAGTTAAGGACTTAGGCTCTTTAAAATACTTTCTGGGAATTGAAGTACTCAGATCTACTAGAGGTGTTGCTGAACCAAAGAAAATACATATTAGAGCTCATATCGAAGATTGGACTAGGAGGTGCCAGACCAGCTCTCACTCCCATTGAAGTGAATCAGAAACTGACAACTGATGAGTATGATGTTGCAGTGGGGGTTACAACTGATGAGTTATTTGCAGACGTGACTGCGTACCAAAGACTTATTGGAAAGTTGTTGTATGTGACAATCACTAGACCAGATGTTAGCTTTGTTGTGCAGACTTTGAGTCAGTTTATGCAACAACAAAAAATATCACACTGGGATGCTGCTGTAAGGGTGGTCAGATATTTGAAATTTGCTCCTGGTCAAGGAATCCTCCTAAAGGGAAATTCAGCCCAAACTATCACATGCTGGTGTGATTTACACTGGGCATCCTGTCCTAATACCAGAAAATCAGTGACTGGCTTTGTCATCAAGTTTGGTGATTCATTGATTTTGTGAAAGTCAAAAAAGCAAGCCACAATTTCCAGAAGTTCCGCTGAAGCCCAGTACCGGAGTATGGCAGCTGCAGTGGCAGAAATAACTTGGCTACTAGGCTTGTTTAAGGAGCTGGGGACTGAGATTAAACATCCAGTATGCATTTTTACTGATAGCAAATCTGCTATGCATATTGCTAAAAAACCCATATTTCATGAACGCACGAAGCACATCGAGATAGATTGTCATTTCATTCGTGACAAGATCAAAGAAGGTGTTTTATCGAAATATATTTTTTTTTGTAAGAATTTCGACTTTTTTGAGTCGCCACTTAATTTTGAGAAAATTAAGAAAACTTTTTATTTTCAAAAGACTTTAAACAAAAAAATCTAATGAAAACATTTTAAAAGGGTTCAGGGATTCCTATCAACGTCTTAGGAAGGTTTTGAAAGCACCTAAGACGTTTCGCTAACTTACGGTTATCCAACAACTAACTATTTGGCTAAGGGTTACAATTGCGATAAAAATACTCTTTAGAGTCACATAAGATTGTTTTTTAAAGTGAAAATTTATCTAAGTGAATTTTTGCAAAATTATTGGTTTTAAGTTGATAAAACATTTAAGGCGTTATGCGGGGATTCAGATTTTCTAACTTTAAAATTAACGACAAATAAAGCAGATAAATAATTAAAAGCATATAAAGAGATAGGGAGAGAGATTTGGGTCCAAATCCGGGTTTTCTGTCCGCCTTGACCGGAATTTGGACCCACATGTTTTGGGTTTTTTGGCCCATTTGTTTTGTACCTGTCCTAGACTAAACAAATAACAATACAAATTTAATACATAAATAAAAGACGGCAAGGGCTTAGGCCCAGTTGACACCCAATTTTGTCCTTCCACATTGTATATTAATCATTGAGATTCTTCAATTCCAAATGATTTAAAATAGTTAATTTCCAAAAAAATATAATAATAATATAATTTTTCATTTTTTCAAAATATATTTATACAATATATGTGTTTTACATAATCATGTATGCGATTAGTATATTTTATAACTATTTGAAATTCATCACAAAGCTTCTACATTTTTAGTTAAATACTTTAACAATTTACCTTAAATTATAGTTATAATTTCGAGTTAATTAGTTCTAAATTAAATTGATTATTATATTTCGTTTAGATTGAGAAGCTCTTTAATTAATTAATATGAATTAATTTTATTTAATGGCCAGTCGAATTGCCCGGAATTAATCGGCTACATCTTTAAGCCAATATGCTAAATTTTAAAGCTCAAAACTAACTACACTTTCACTCCATTTTGAGTCCATTATTTTCTGCAAACTCTGGCCCATTATTCTTGGCCTAAATAAAATTCAATCATCAGCCCACTATATTAATTTTCCCAGCCCATTCCCAATTTCAACCAAAAGAGCCCATCAGCCCCATAATTTCTAACTAAACAATACTTACAACATACATACACAATATACAAAACCGACCCCACCCCCAATTTTTCTTCTTCTTCCTTGTGTGAAACCCAGAAAATCAGGAAAAAAAAATCAACGAAAATCCCTGCAAATCACGAGAATCCCGCAGCAAATCACGTCCTCTTCCCCTCTTTCTTTCTTTTCCGTTGAAAATTTGGTACCATGGACAACTTTGAATCTTATCTCTTCAAGATTTAAATTTGAAAAATCACTCCCAAATCAACCCCGAATCCCTCTATATAAACCTCCATCTTCTTTAGTGTTAGGAGGTAGAGAAGAATTGTGGTGAGAAAACTAAAGTTAGAGGAGATCGGATATTTTTTTTCAAAAAAAAAATTTGGATTTTGAGGTCATATACGAAAAAATAGTCTAGATTGGATTTTATAGAATAATAGTATTCTAGAATTTTGGGTTTGTTGTTTTGAAACTTGAAGTTTCGTCAACATTTCTTGTGTGGTGGTGGGTTCTCCTCCAAGCTCGTTCATCCCGGAACGCTGCCCCGATAAAGGTAATATTCATTCCATTTTGTATTCCATATGTTTCAATCTCTAGCATGAATAAAAAAAAAAAATCCAATTGTTTGATTATATTTTTTTTTTCCAGATCCTTACATACTTTTTCTTGTTTTTTCATAAATGGTTAAAAATTATGATAGTGTTATTGTGATAATCAAGTTCCTTGGTTTGATGATGTTATATTTTTTTTTACCTAAATTTTTGAGTTTTACAAGTGTTTTGTTTACCATGATAATTTGGGTGCCTAGTTTGTTTTGATTTGTTGTAAACTAGTGTTGGGTTTGATGATGTTATATTTTTTTTCACCTAAATTTTTGAGTTTTACAAGTGTTTTGTTTACCATGATAATTTGGGTGCCTAGTTTGTTTTGATTTGTTGTAAACTAGTGTTGGGTTTGATGATGTTATATTTTTTTTACCTAAATTTTTGAGTTTTACAAGTGTTTTGTTTACCATGATAATTTGGGTGCCTAGTTTGTTTTGATTTGTTGTAAACTAGTGTTGGGTTTGATGATGTTATATTTTTTTTTTACATAAATTTTTAGTTTTACAAGTGTTTTGTTTACCATGATAATTTGGGTGCCTAGTTTGTTTTGATTTGTTGTAAACTAGTGTTGCCATCCTAAGAGATTGGTCTCCTACCATTGACTTAAATGTAGCTCTTTGTCATGTAATCTATCAATTTGATAGTCATCTTTAATTTGTTAAGTGCCAGTTGCTTTATAATTCATTAGTTATGATAAGTTTGGTTGGCCATGATTCGTATTTCCCTTAACTATCTTACGTGTTTCTTTAGTCAAACTGATTGTGTAGTTAGTCATGCCTATTGTTTAATTGTTTATTTAATGAATAAGCTCTTTTCCTAATCCTTGTTGTCTTTTCCCTTTGCATGAACTCTATTTCGAGATGAGTCTGCTAAGGCTCTGTCTTCCTTGCATTATTTCGTTGAATCAAATTCAATAACACCTATATTTGAGTTATCCCCGTCAATATCCGACTATGCCGAAAGCTGAAACAGGCATCGGAAAGTTCGAAAACGTACATGTTATATACAGCAGTATACACTGGTATACATGGTGAATATTGATGTACATGTCCAAAAAACAATATACAGGTGCTAGAGGTTGAAGTGATCTGCATATATTCGATATACAGACCAAGATACAGGAAATGAGGCAGAGATACGCGTTGTATACATAGATATACAGCTTGTGTATATAAAAATGGGAATTGATTTAAAAATAAAAAAATCAGCAACTTTGACCCAATGTTTCTGGGTAGTAATAAGCCCAAATTGGTTGCAGCAGGCCCAACTCTTCTTTTATCTCTTACTCATAAATTATTCAATTGTGATATTTTTTTTAAATTTATTTAACCTTAACTTTGACTAGCCTAATTAAAATCCCCAAAAGATGAACTATTTTCTTTATGTTAGTTTATTTCAATATATTTTTTATCACTCTCATAATTTTCATGAAATACATTTAGTCAAAAATTTTGTTCTTAAATTAAAAATGGTTTTTCATGCTTAAATTAATGAATTGTGGTTTGATGTTATTATCTTTTAAAATGATTAAAAACAATAATAATCTAATTCAGTTCTATTCACTTATAATCAATTTCAAAAATTCTAATTAAGTTTTCATTTTCTTAAAATAAAAAAAAAATAAAAAAAATTAATCTTTGTTTAAATATTTTTTTTTAAAAGTTGAACGAATGACGTTAATCATTATTCGTATATTATATCACTTTCCTAAGAATAGTAAAAAATAATAATTGACCTAAGTCATAGGATAACCGCATGTTAGCGGGCGCTTCAAATGCCTTAAAAACCTTCTTGAAGCGTAAATAAGAACCTCTTACCCATTTTCTCTAAATTTATTAAGGCTTAATCTGTTAGAGTCTTTTTAAGTTAAGTTTTCTTAATTTCTTTAAAAAATTAAGTGGCGACTCTTTTCTAAGTATTTTTCTCAAATTGTTTTATACTTAGAAACATTTCAAAAAAAGTGATTTTTCTAAAGATAGTAAAAATTACGGCATAACAGAAATGGCGACTCTGCTGGGGATTTAATAGGTTCTAACCATAATAGACTTAGGTTAATTATTAATGTTTTTAGCATATGGTTACTTATTTGCTTATATTGCATGCTTAATGTTTTATTTTTATAGTTATGTGATATAAATTGTTTATTTGTTATTATTTTCATGAATTGTATATGTGTTACTGCTTTATAAACTGTCATTCCGTTCATACTTCTCCACTTATTGGAAATTCACACTATCACACGTACACGCGAGGTGTGCTTTGTGCACCCGCAAACTTCTTTCAAAGTTCCTAAAGTTAGGAGAGTTGGCATATGCGCGGGGTGTCCGGATCTTTTTCCGCGTAACCGCGTAGCCTTCTCACTCGAGTTGTCCACTCGGGAACCTTGTGTCTAGAAAGCCAAATCTTAGAAAACATAAGATAGAGCGAAACCACCCCTCAATTTAAGTCATGCATGCATATGCCTTAGATAGATCGATCAAGGGTATCGATTCAATATTTAAGAAGTCCACCCTTACGTTGATGGGTTTTTACGACCCAACGACCAACAAGCATGTTTTGTGCAACGTGATAATGATAGACGGATCCAAGCCTAAATTTGACATAGTGAGTTTGGATGTTATGTGTTATTTTATTTTATTTTATTTTTTTTAAAATTTGCAGATGAATTCAGTCCCTCAAGTGCCCATAATTAGGATGGTTGAGGGTTTTCCGTACAAATTGAAGACCTGGTGGGAAAATTTTACTCCAAGTGAAAAGCTAGCAATTGCAAAAAGGTTGGGGTGCCTTCCTATGCTATTCAAGGTTAACCCAGACAAACATGTGATTAGAGCGTTGATTCAGTTTTGGGATCCGGACTGTGTTGTGTTCACGTTCAAAGACTTTGAACTAACACCTACATCGGAGGAAATCTATTATTTTACCAGCTTGAAGTATCGAGGAATAGGTCAAATTATTCCTCACAGTCAATCAGGGAAGAAATTTCTTCGTTACTTAGGACTGAAAAATGAAAAGAAACTTCGATGCTTCGAACATAATTGGGTTTCTCTGGATTACTTATATGAAAGGTATGGACGCTCGAATAGTTACAAAGTGTTTAGGAAAGAATTCTCTTGCACTCTTGTTCATTGGCAAGCTAGACGTCCTATTGCATTTGCTGTAGCTTTACTGGGAACTTTAGTGTTTCCACGAGAACATGGTCGTATCAGCACCTGCATATGTTCAGTGGCCGTGTACTTTTTGAAGGTATTAATGGCGAAGAGCTCACTCTAGTTCCCATGATTTTAGCAGAAATATTTCGAGCCCTTGGAAAATGTAAGAGAGGGGAAACAAACTTCTTTGAAGGTTGCAACCTTCTTTTACAAATATGGGCAATGGAACATTTTCATAAGCGTAAAAATATGGATGACATATGCTTTAGCAACGTAAATCATATTGACAGTTTTTTCGACAGGACAAAAATGTTTGTATCTCCGGTTGGTACTAATGATTGGTATGAATATCTTGCCTCCCGCACCAGTGACCAAATTCAGTGGAAATATCCATTACTCTCGCATTCCCCGGCATATATCAGATGCAAGAGGTCCTACTATATCGAGCTTATTGGGTTGAAAGGTCTTCAACCATATGCTCCGGTGCGCGTACTTCAGCAATTTGGTCGGGCACAAGTAATCCCTCTTCGAGCCAACATGAAGGTTTCAGAAGTTTCCTTCGGACCAAACTTCGAGGTTCCTAGAGCCAGAAAGATACTTCATGAATGGAACAATATTCTCACGATGGATATAGGAAAGGGTCCCGAAAGAGAAATTCCAGAATATCAGGTGTGGCTTCGAGAAGATCGCAACAGCATGAGTCCAGAAGGAGAACAAGATTTTGAGGATATTGGGACCACGATCTGGATAAGGCATTCTCATCTCGGAACCAAAGCAGTCACCCCTGAAATGTGGGCTCAAATGGAAAGTATAATGCAGTATTTGGATAATGCTGGAGCAGGGCCTAACAACGTGGAAGCGTCATCATCACTTTCTCCACGGGCATGATTGATAACAACATTCAGCCTGAATCTTAGAATTGTCCTTATTTTGTGTCATTTTTATGTATTCTCTCCTTGTTGTTGGTATTTAATGGATATTTTGTCTTTGTGTCCCAAACTCGAGTTGTCACAAATTAATGGCTTGGATTAATCTATCATAATCACATTATGTTTGACGTTTAGGCCTACCTTTGGCATAAAAGGTCACAAGTCTAGGACGCGATATAAATTGTTTGTGTGCTGCTTAATTGTTGTGTGTTGTGATGTGTTATTTTGTCTAAAGCAGAATTAATCCACTATTGTTTTTAGAGCACTTTAAGCATATATTAATATCCACAACAACAAGGTCCGTCCAAATTATTCTTGAAGTGTCGTTTAAGTTTCTCAAAATTATATTAATCATTTACTCCAAATCTCTCCAAAAAAAAAAAAATATTCATCCGCCACAGGAAGGTCGATTTGCTAGAATGTCTGGAAAAGACGTCAACACACCAATCTCATCTAGTGCTTCAGTTAATGACAGAGAAACTAAAGAGTGGAAGAATTTAACAGCGTTCTATGCAAGTCGACCTTCCTAATTCTATCACAGAAGGATTTATTTCCATTCGAGTCCTCCCGTTCACCCAAAATATTTCCGTGTATTAATCTGCTCGAAGCAAAATAACACTTATGTGTTTATTTTATTCATTTTATTTGCATATCTCTTAAAAATAAAGACTAACATATGTGTCTTTTGAGTGATTTTTCCTATACAGGTAAAAACTGATCTGTGTTGAAATCAAACTGGCAGACCATCCCTACTTTACAAGATCTAAAGCAATCAAACCATCCTTCCCTGATCACTCTTTGGATAAAGGCAAAAGCAAAATGACTGGTACTTCTGAAGAAATGGGAATAGTCGATGTAACCATCAGAAATGCTGAACTCACTGATCAAAGTGAGTTGATCTCTCAGTTAATGCAACGGATTGCAGATATGCAGGAAGAGCTTCAACAAACCAAAGATTTAGCCAAACTGGCCATTGCATCGAATGAACCACCCCTTGAAACTAGAAGAACCTCTCCTTATTTTCATCATTAAGTTTCCGTTACCCAACTATTTCCCAACCCATACCACAGGACCCATCACTTCACTCCTAATCCTCATACCATTGACTTAACTGTATCCAACGTCCTTACGCCAGCAC
>JAJJBR010001324.1:0-26588 GCA_022817965.1 Solanum lycopersicoides
CCTACTTGGAAAAGGATTGAATTATTCTCTTTATTTGGTTTCCAATTCTATTAGGAAAAGGATTGAATTGTAATCCTATTTGTAGTTGGTTTTGCTTTATAAGGAAAAGCACAACTCTATAAATAGAGGATGGTTTTGGAGATAATAATTCAATTGCTCATTGGTATTGTCTTTGAAAGACAATAGAACATAAGAGAGGTTTTTTGAGAGAGCTTTCAACAGAGAAAAAGAGAAAGAAAAAGGGTTCTTTTGCTGCAGTCTTTTTCTCCGACCATCAAGTTATGTTTTCCGATTAACTAACCGTTGGATCGGCTGAAATTTGGACTGAGTGTTCCTGACATCTTGGTGGTTGATTTGAACGGTGGAGATCAGATTTGGAGGTTAGAGAAGATCCTGTTTTAGGTCCCGAACAGAAGCTGGTTTGGTGGTGTTTCTTTCTATTTATCTTTTGTTGGTGTAGCTATTGTTTGTTCTCTTTTGGCACTTGTTGTGTAGCCATTAGAAGAATATTTGTAACCCTCTTATTGGTATAGTGAACCAATTCGGATCTTATCGATCCCGTGGTGGTTACCTTTGGTTTGAAGGGTTTTTCCACGTTAAACTTGGTGTTCTTTATTGTTAGATTTTCGTTTTTATTTTTCCGTCACAACAACTGGTATCAGAGCTAAGGTTATCAATATGGAGGGGAATATGAGCAAGATGGTATGTCTAAACGGAAGAAACTACAACATATGGAAAAGCAAGATGAAAGATCTATTGTTCGTGAAGAAGATGCATCTTCCGGTTTTTTCTGCTCATAAACCCGAGAATGTGACCGATGAAAATTGGGAATTTGAGCACCAACAAGTATGTGAATATATAAGACAATGGGTTGAAGATAATGTTCGCAACCATATTGTGAATGAGACACATGCTAGAACATTGTGGGAGAAGTTGGAGACGCTCTACGCTTCAAAAACTGGCAATAACAAGTTGTACTTGTTAAAGCAATTGATGACCTTTAAATACAAGGAGGGCAGACTTATTCTTGATCATATAAATGATTTTCAGGGTATTCTTGATCAGCTATCAGGAATGGGTGTTAATTTTGATGATGAAATACAAGGACTTTGGCTTCTTAATACTCTACCGGATTCTTGGGAAACTCTTCGTGTTTCTTTAACAAATTCTGCCACTGGTGGAAAGGTGACTATGGAATATGCAAAGAGTGGTGTGTTGAATGAAGAGGTTAGAAGAAAATCTCAAGACACATCTTCACATTCAGATGTTCTATATACAGAAGATCGAGGGAGACATAAGACAAGAGATTCGAGGAGTAGAGGTGAAAGCAGAAGCAAGTCAAAATTCAAGAATCCAAATTTAAATGTTATCATTGTGGAAAGAAAGGACATATTAAAAGATTTTGCAAACAATTGAAGCAAGATCTTAAGAAGGGAAAAAGAAGAAGAAACAATGAAAATAATGTTGTTGTTGTTGTCCAAGATGACCTTCTCTTCGCTTGTGATAAAGACGTCATCAATTTTGTATCTCAAGATACAAGTTGGATAGTAGATTCTGGAGCCACATCACATGTCACACCAAGAAAAGACTTCTTTTCATCTTATACTTCTGTTAACTCTGAGGTGTTAAAGATGGGTAATGCTGGTGAGGTTAAGGTGTTGGTGTTGGCACTGTTTGTTTGAAAACCAATACTGGTTCAACGTTGGTCCTTCAGAATGTCAAGCATGCTCCAGACATTCCATAAATTTGATCTCTGTAGGACAACTAGATGATGATGGCTATCATAATGACTTGTGCAATGGCCAATGGAAGCTCACCAAAGGCTCATTGATTTTAGCTCGAAGAAAACATTCAAATTTATACGTGACACAAGGATCGATTCTTGGTGACTCTATAAATTTGGTGAAGGCGACTTTATCAGAATTGTGGCACAAGAGGCTTAGTCATATGAGCGAGAGGGGGATCACCTATTTGGCTAAGAAGAATTTTCTTGCTGGTATGAAACAAGCAAAGGTGAAAAGATGTGTTCATTGTTTAGCAGGGAAACAGAAAAGAGTTTCTTTTCACAGTCATCCTCCTTCAAGAAAGTCTGAGCTATTGGAGCTATTACACTCAGATTTGTGTGGTCCTTTTAAAGTGAAGTCAAAAGGTGGTGCACTTTACTTTGCTACTTTCATTGATGATCATTCTCGCAAGATTTGGGTATATCCTTTAAAATCCAAAGATCAAGTGCTTGATGTGTTTAAACAGTTTCAAGCCTTATCTGAGAGACAAACGGGAAAGAAATTAAAATGTATTCGCACTGATAATGGTGGTGAGTATATTGGTCCCATTGATAACTACTGCAAATCGCAAGGAATTCGTCATCAGAATACTTCTCCAAAGACTCCTCAATTAAATGGTTTGGCAGAGAGGATGAACAAAACTTTAGTTGAGAGAGTTAAATGTGTGCTTTCAGAGGCTAAACTTCTAAATTCTTTTTGGGCTGAAGCACTTAACACTGTTGCTTATGTTATCAATTTGTCTCCTGCTGTTGCTTTGGATGGTGATGTTCCAAACAAAGTTTGGTTTGATAAGGATGTCTCTTATGATCACTTGAAAGTATTTGGGTGTAAAGCTTGTGTGCATGTTCTAAAAGATGAGAGGTCGAAATTGGATGTTAAAACTAAGCAGTACATCTTCATTGGTTATGGTCAAGATGAGTTTGGATATCGCCTTTATGATCCAATTGATAAGAAGCTCATTAGAAGTCGTGATGTTGCGTTCTTTGAAGATCAAACTATTGAAGATATGGACAAGACTGAGAAACCAGATTCTCAGACTGATGAGAGCTTAGTTAATGTTGATCCAATTCATATTATTGATACATCTTCTGCACATGAAGGAACCCAAGATAATGATCAGAGTGTAGAACATATAATTGTTCCTACTGATGATGTTGTGGTTGATAATCAACCAACTCATGTTGGGATGACCGCTTCGGATGCTCCAGAAACCTCTTGTAGAAGATCTACTAGAGAGAAGCGAAGCTCAACACGTTATTCTCATGATGAGTATATTCTATTGACTAACATGGGAGAACCTGAAGGTTATGATGAAGTCATGTTAGATACTCATAAAGATAAGTGGAAAGAACTCATCGTAGACAAGCATGAGTTTTGTAGAAGTGTGGCAGGCAGGAAGCATGTCAAAAGTTCCTCCACTTGAAGTCCATTTGGTCCCTTGGCTGGAGGGGGAGTTTGTTGGGCTATTGCCCATGTTCCAGCTAAAGGCCCATGGCCTAATCCTACTTGGAAAAGGATTGGAATTATTCTCTTTATTTGGTTTCCAATTCTATTAGGAAAAGGATTGGAATTGTAATCCTATTTGTAGTTGGTTTTGGCTTTGTAAGGAAAAGCACAACTCTATAAATAGAGGATGGTTTTGAGAGAATAATTCAATTGCTCATTGGTATTGTCTTTGAAAGAAAATAGAACATAAGAGAGGTTTTTTTTAGAGAGCTTTCAACAAGAGAAAAGAGAGAAGAAAAAGGGTTCTTTTGCTGCAGTCTTTTTCTCCGACCAGCAACATTCAGATCGTGTTTTCTGATTAACTAACCGTTGGATCGGGCTGAAATTTGGACTGAGTGTTCCTGACATCTTGGTGGTTGATTTGAAAGGTGGAGATCAGATTTGTAGGTCATCAAGATCCTGTTTTAGGTCCCAAACAGAAGCTGGGTTTGGGTGGTGTTTCTTTCTATTTATCTTTTGTTGGTGTAGCTATTGTTTGTTCTCTTTTGGCACTTGTTGTGTAGCCATTAGAAGAATATTTGTAACCCTCTTATTGGTATAGTGAAGCAATTCGGATCTTGTCGATCCCGTGGTGGTTACCTTCGGTTTGAAGGGTTTTTCCACGTTAAACTTGGTGTTCTTTATTGTTAGATTTTCGTTTTCATTTTTCCGTCACAACAACAAGGAGTTTTACGTGGAAACCTCCTTGCTCAAGGGAGTAAAACCACGACCTGTCTCACAGAATTTTTAAAAACAGTTTCACTAATCTTCACAAGCAAAAGGAAACCGATTACACAAAATGTGAGAAAAAGTTTTTAATCTCACTACCAATCAATAACTCTATTGCTTGATGAGCCTAAGTAGAGACTTCTCTACCCACTAAGCTATAACACTAGACAACTTAGGATTTTCTAAGCAATCTTACAGACTGCCCACTAAACCATCAACCTACTAATGATTTAGAATTTCTAAGCAACACACAGGTTGCCCACTAAATTAGTTTAACTCACTAACTTAGAATTTCCAGATCAAAACCCGCTGAGTCCTTTATTCATTTAGGATCAGTTACAATGTAAGATCTGAAGAAAATATTTCTAAACAACTACACACTATGAACGCCTTAGTTGTTTAGAATATTTCTTCTTCTTGATTTTCTAAGCCCTTGCAAGAGTTCTTGAATGTGCCTTTTCAAGTTGCAAAAACTAAGTAAAGTGTATGGAGATGTTGTCTTTGTATAGAAAGGTCACTATCCTTAAACCCATACCATTGGTTAAGATTTCTGACGCTTCTGACTCTGTTGGAACCTGTGCACAAACTATTTGTACTTTCTCCAGCTGGCAGTCAAAAAGCAGTTCGAGTTGAGAACCAGGTACCTTCACAAGGTCCCTGTCAGTTTGAGCTGAGTACCAGGTACCTTCACAAGGTCCGTGTGATTTTGTTAAATCATCAAAACTTCAAATAACAGAAAGAATTTATGCCTATCTATCTTTATCTTTGTAATGTTGCACTTTTCGAATACATGGTTTAATTGGGTCACTTATCCCTTTATTGATAAACTGCAACATAGAAGTCAATTTCCCTGCATATTGATCTGTTAATTAAAACAAATATAGCAGTATCACTTGTCTTATTTAGCAATTAGCAATATTTTTCTTTAATATAGACTACATGCTTCTCTGATTAGTAGAAAAGGATGGCTTTCTTAAAAAACATGCCATGACTTTTTCTGTAATTCTTGGTTGGCTGTAAGGCTAACAACCTATTATGTTTTGGTCAAATTGGTTGTTTAAGATTAGATGATCACTAGCTACATGTTTGTTTTATTTTGAATAATCTGAAATGATATGTTAAGGATGTTATTTGTTCGGAAATCATGAGTTTATCCTAGGTTTTGTTGATCTCTAGATGAAGTTGAGTTTTAATTCAACTTCTCTTTGCTTTCTCCTAAATCCCTTAGATCATCATGCCATTCGTTTGAGCTATAGATCATAAAATGCGTATATTGATTCGGTTTGGAATTCGTCTTATTTGTTGCTTATTTGTTTAAATTTGATGTTATATATATGTTGTTCTATTTGAGAGCTCATATGTCATGTGTTGCTTTACTAATCGTCATCTTTTATTTGTTTGCTCTTTTTTTCGAAATGGTAGAGCTTGTTCTTCACTTATTTTGATATTTTTCATGTCAGTTGTGTGTTTGCAATTTGAGTATGGATTTATTTCTAAAGTAAATTCTTTCTTAGCTTTGTTTAATTCATAGTTTTTCTATGTGTCCTGTTTATGTGTTCTTAGATTTGTATGTGTTTTTAGCTTTGTTTTAGTATCCAGATTTCAATACAATATACAGTTCTCCATCACTTTTTCAAGTGTTTATAATCCTCCAGAACGCAATACAAGTTGTTTTAGCGAACTGACCCTTATCATTCATTTAATCATTTTCTGCATTTCTTGATAGATAATGGATGATAAAGTTGTACCGGAGCTTACGGTAGATGATAAAATTGTAGCAGAGCTTACAATCTCGGAAAATGTTGCCAAAGAATTATTACTTGTGTCAAACTCATCTTCTTTAGAAATGGCACTTGAAAAGCTGATAGAAGTTGCCAAGGAGGAGGGTGAACGGTTAGATCTGTCGTCCAAGAATGTTGTCACCACTGTCCTCCATCTCTGCCAGTCTCTGTCATCTACCTCTTACCGTCAGCTGGTTTTAGAATCTCTTAAGGTACTTAGAAATCTGTGTGCTGGGGAAATAAGAAATCAAAATGAGTTTCTTCTACAAAGAGGAGTTGAAATTATTGTGGATGTTATTACGTCTGTAGGACTTATTCCTGATCCTGATTGTATGATTATTCGAGTTGGGCTGCAACTTCTAGGAAACTACTCAGTGGGTGGGGGAGAACGTCAATGTGACGTGTGGTACCAATTGTTTCCTCATAACTTCTTGAAGATTGCTAGAGTTAGAAGATGGGATATATGTGATCCTTTATGTATGGTCATTTACACTTGCTGTGATGGTACGGATGGACTGCTAACAAATTTTATGTTCGGAACAAGGGTTTCCCATTCTTATAGAAATTTTGCATACTACATCAGCTGGTAAAGATAAGTGAATTTTGTAACTTCTGATATATTCAGAACATTTGTTATTTGATTATTATGGTAGGCTTATGCTTTCATACTCTTTGCAGTTGATCTTAAAGAAGTTTGGTTAAAGTTGTTACTCTCAAAACTTTGCATTGAGGGCTCCTAATTTTCTTCAAATTACATTCATTTCCTTCCATTAAGAACTATGGTGTTGTTACACATGTAACTGATCAATTTGTTATTGAGCAGCCTTATCTGTTGACTATACTTTCAGAAACCTTGAATGAGCGAGTAGAGCATATTGTTGTTTCTCATGATTTTGCTCTAAGTATCTTTTTTGTGCTTTTGTGGTCGTTCCAATAAGAGGAAAAGTGATCTTCGGTGGGGTTTGCTCCTATGCTCCTATTGATGTCCTAGGATACTCTCTCACCATCTTGAGAGATATTTGCGCTTCTGATCACTTGACAAGCTCTAAGGAAGAAAGTTCAAAGGATGTCGTGGACGTACTTGTTTCCTCTGGGCTTATTGAATTTCCTTTGAACTTTCTTTGGGATCTTGAACCTCCAACGACAATTAGGAAAACAATGAAGCAGGATCAGATCAAGGAGGGGACAATATGTTCTCCAATTAGGTGTTGTCCATACCAAGGTTTCTGGAGAGATATTCTTGCCATCACTGGAAATTGTGCTTATAGGAGAAGGTACGTCCAACATGAGATTAGGTACAAAAAGGGGATCCTTTTACTGCTACAACAGTGTGCTATAGATGAAGATAATCCTTTCTTAAGGGAGTGGGGAAAATCTGGTGTGTGCGAAACCTATTGGAAGGGAATGCAGAAAACCAACGGACTATTACTGATTTGGAGCTTCAAGGAACTGTAGATATTCCAGAACTTGTTAGACTTGGGCTTCGAGTAGAAGTTGATCCCGTAACTCGATGCACAAAGCTTGTGAATGCCTCATGATATGTCAAGAAATGAAAGTGAAAGTTTCCACTTCTGAAGTTGACAAACAGATTGTTCAGAAGACTAGTATTTTGGTTTGCTTAAGAATGATTGACATGTTCAGGGATGTTCATAAGAGGTAATGCACGACTTCATCTTACTACATTTTTAATATTAACTTGTACTTTACCTCATAGGTTGATAGGTTTCAGTTTGTATAACTAGTGGAAAAACTTAATATTATTAGACTTGTACTGTTCAAATTCCTTGTGTATAAAATCTACCCATATGCCATTAAAGAAATCATGGGTTGCTAAAAAATTTCTGATAGAAGTCCTGTTTTAGTTAATTGCTTCTTTATGGATACGTCCACCTCTGGCGCTGTATAATTGTAAAATAATGTTGTATTACCTGTTAGCCGCATTTCTTCTATGTTTTCCTAATTCTCGCTTGTGGATCCTACTTTCACTTATTTCATACATATTCCGAGCTAGAGGCTAATTCATCCTGTCATTTCTGGTAGTAATCATTAGCAACTTTCATGTTCAGAGAAGTGCATTGACGGACTAATACCTGAATTTTTATATTTATTTTCTAGGCTAAAGGTAAGACTCAAGAAGTGCACTTCCTGCCTTTTACACCTGTCAACAAGCGCACAACTATTACTTACATAGACTCGATGGCAATTGACATAGGGCTAGCAAATGTGACTTGAAAATTTGAGCCATAACTTGACAATCATAAGACTTCTTACTACAAGAATAGTATGAATCTTAATTAGATGAATAACTGTACATCATATTAATAATAAAAATTGGGATTCTCCTACATACAACTGATAAGTTGAGAACATCTAAAAGGGTGTCTACTGTGAAGAAATAGGCATAACATGATGTAATGAGTATGAGGGGCAAATTAGTCATTACCTGTTAGCCAAGTTAGTTAAATAGTTAGTTAAAGTTTGTTAGATAGATGTTAAAGTTTGTTAGAAGATGTTGTATATATACAGAATCATGTACTAATACAATGTATCAGTTTTCACTCATTCTTCTTCTCAATAAAATTTCTCTCTCTTTTCTTCTTATCAGAGCTTTCTCTAATGGCTGTCAATGGAAGTTTAGTGAGTTGAGTGTTAGTTGTTCATAGATTTCACATGGTATCAACAAAGGGAGGAGGATTGCCCAAGCCTTATAAGGAGTCCACCCATTTCATTAACCACCGATGTGGGACTTTTGTCATTCTTTAACACCCCACCTCACACCCAGTGCTTAGCATCTGGTGCGTGGGCATTTGATTTTGGGGTCCCAACATCGGGTGAGACGGGCCCTGCTCTGATACCATGTGAAATCTATGAACAATTAACACTCAACTCACTAAGCTTTCATTGACAGCCATTAGAGAAAGCTCTGATAAGAAGAAAAGAGAGAGAAATTTTATTGAGAAGAAGAATGAGTGAAAACCAATACATTGTATTGGTACATGATTCTGTATATATACAACATCTTCTAACAAACTTTAACATCTAGCTAACAAAATTTAACTAACTTCTACTAACTGTATTTAACTAACTTGGCTAACAGGTAATGACTAATTTGCCCCTCATACTCATTACATCATGTTATGCCTATTTCTTCAGTCCCCCACAAGATGGCTGGTATGAAGATGTTTAACATGCCTAGCTTGCCTATTAGGTACTCATGTTGTGGTCGTGACAAACCTTTAGTTAACACATCTACCAATTGATCTTTGGAATCTACATGCACTGTCTTTGTCACGATCGGAATCTAGACCCCAGACGAGACCGGCGTCGTTGACCTCTCAGACGTCGCAGACAAGCCTACATACGTCATCGTTACATCATCTAGGTTAATTTTAGCGGAAAATTTGAACTTTTTGTTTACTTAGACTTCATAGTGAGAAACATTAAACTCATATAAGATTTATCTACATCAATTCATAATCGTTCACAACAACCATCTATAACCAAGATACTCAACTGAATGAAATAGTCATATCGGCATAAAATATAAAGTTGCCAGAATGGCACCAATACAATGTCTGAAAATAATTGAGAAAGAAACGCTAGTGGAACATACTCCACTAGCTAATGTCTATGTCTAATGCTAGAATAAAATAGTAAGCATCCTCGAAAGCATGAGGGCCTACCAAATCTGGATGAAAGCTCCATGTCCGGATAACTTCAGCGTCGATTGTAAGTTCTAGCGTCCAGCTGCACCTGCACCTAAAAGTAGAGAGTTGTATGGGATTAGTACACACTTGTACTAAGTATGGGTATATGCAAGCACACACCAAGGACATGCATGAGTAAGAATAGCTCTTTCCTAATAACATGATTTATGGAAAGTCAAGTCAGTGGACTTGCCAAATTTGGATTAGGAAAGTCAGTGGACTTGCCAAATTTGGATTAGAAAAGTCATGCCATGAGAGTAACATGCATCATCATACTTATCATTTTGCAAGCAGCACATATCATATCACGTAGTTCATATCATTCTTTCATATGCCATGAGACCTTGGAATCATGGACTTGACATTAGGACTTCCCAAAATGAGGGCTCAACATATGGGACCTCAACTAGGGAGCCTTCTTCAGCAAACACAGAGTCTGCTTCGTTCGTTCATACGTACTTCATTTTCATTCATTCATATACTAGTGCAATCACCAGTCATACCTAGGATGAAGTTTAAGACTCTCATCGGGTTTGCTGTGCAATGACCAAGAATAACCTAGTGTCATTACTTAAGTCTAGCTCACCTCTTGATTATCCTATCCTAACACCTTTGGTATCATTCATTTCATTATGTGCATTCGGTGAGGCTGGCCTCATTCTTTCTTTGGGAACTTTAACCTTAACCGACATAGATCATGTGAGCATTATGAAATCTAGTGTGTAATCCCCACACCGAAAAGAGGTGGAATCACCGGCCAAAGTGAACCAAAACATGCTAGCGTATATAGGGAGTCGAACCCTGCTAGATCCCTATATTGGCAGTATAGGTTCAAAGACTAGGAGATATAAGGAGACTCATACCCGACATGCCGGACAGTCTCATCTCATGAGATTTACGTGAACCTCCGCCCTTTCCCGAAGGAAGGCATCACCGCTCATAACTAGCCTATCGGTGTTCAGATAAAGTTCCATTACATTCAACTCATACATCATGGAACCTGGCTTCTAGCATGAGGACACCATAGCTCATTAGATGATTTCTCATCTCATCATTAGTATTAAATATGCATTAACTTCAATACTTTCATTAGAGTGTTCATAGAGACTGGTCTCTTCATTAGCTTTACACTCTCATATGTGAGTACGTTTTGGTAACATTTACTTAGGCTCATTTGAGATTGCTCTCATATTTTACATTAGCCTCTTATCATATTGTCACCTCATTCATTAACTTTAACACATTTGTTTTTCATAATTACTCACCCCTTCACGTGAATATTCATTTCATCATATGCCAATGCACTTGGCCATTTAGTGTGTTTCACACTCTTACTTAGCCCTTTTAGGGTTACATCAATTCGTCACATACATCTTAGGCTCACTTACTTTTAAACGTATGCTAGACTTATGAGTTCACACATACAAGCCATGAGGCTTTATTCATAGGTTGTCTAAGTGATTCATGTTTACCCAAGATTATGTGGTACAAGACTTATGTATCTTGTAGATATGCCAAGATATTGATTTTGATCTTTAGAGGCAGCATTCATTAAATATTTACTTACGTATGACTTATGTGTCAATACGGAATTGGGCAAGGGAACCCGATTTCGAATCCCTTGGACAACACTTAATCTTATTTTAAACTTGATAATTGCATTTTTCAGATTTGGGGGACCCTAGTTCGATCCCCATCAACCCCATAATATTTCCTTTCTTTTTCTCCTCTCCTTTTTCGTTTAAGTCAAGGAGGTTGTGGGTTCAATCCCCCACAAGCTCATTATTTTTCTTTTAATTTATCTCTTAACTTTCTCACCTATCCAAGAGGTTGTGGGTTCAATCCCCACTCTCCACATTTATTTTCTCCTTTACTTTTCTCCTAACTCTCTCATCCATTCAAGAGGTTGTGGGTTCAATCCCCACTCTCCACATTTATTTTTCTCCTTTATTTTTCTCCTAACTCTCTCATCCATTCAAGAGGTTGGGGGTTCAATCCCCACTCTCCACCTTTATTTTTCTCCTTTATTTTTCTCCTAACTCTCTCATCCATTCAAGAGGTTGGGGGTTCAATCCCCACTGTCCACATTTTTTTTCCCTTTATTTTTCTTCTAACTCTCTCATCCATTCAAGAGGTTGGGGGTTCAATCCCCACTCTCCACATTTATTTTTTCCTTTCATTTTTTATGAAATTTTTATGTAATTTATATTTGGTGAGGTCTTGGGTTCAATTCTCAATGACCTCACAATTTTTAATTTTGTTTTAAAAATTAGTCATTTTGGCCGAGACTACAAATTTCCAGCAGGTCTCTTTCAATCCATTTTTCTCTCATTCTTTTGTTGATTTTTTTGTAGCATTTTGAGTGACATTCAGTCAGCCACCTTAACCTTTTATGAACATCATGTTTTAAGCATTTTTACACACGTAAAACACAATATTTAACATACAAATTTCAGGCAACAAACATAGTCATATTTTCAGCACACACATGCTCAAAACAGTCAACTTAATACATTTTTCCGGAATATATTTTTCATCCTTTACATGATTTCCTACCACACATTCAACAGATAATCACAACCAGACCTAACATTATCTACCAGAAGACATACCAATGCATGCTTTGAATCGTTCAGAGGATCTAAAAACAGGGGCATGCAACGGGGACAACCTTAGTCTTTCAATCGTGATTTAAACTGAACCTTAAGGGTCTCTTGGGAAAGGGACCAAGAGAGAAGAAAACCCATACCTTAATGTCGTTCAAAACTTGTTGAAATGCTGCCAATTTACCATGAAACCAAGCCTCACCACCGAAACTTCAAGCACAATCCCGTCAAGAACTTGTTGTTGATTTTCGTTTTTAGCTTAGTTTTTCGTTTGAGTTTTTGTGTGTAAGTTCTTCAAGAGTGAAGAACTACTATTTTCAGTTATTTTAATGATAAAAAAACGTGAGAATGAGAGGATTAGGATTATGATTAGGATTAGGAGAGTTAGGTGGAGACTAAGTCAAACTAGGACTCCTCATTATTTATTAATTTTATTATTATTATTTTTTATTAAAAATTTGATTTTTCCCTTACTTAAATCAGCTTTTTTTAAATATTAATTAATTTAACTAATTCACTTAATAAAATTAAATCAATTTAATCCTTGCTTCCACCAAGGCTCGAACCCGGGTGAAGCTAGATTTTGCTTAAAGGGTCAAATTCGGAAACCTCTACCCGAATTGCCCCTCCACCATATTAATTAATTAATCAATCAAATATTTAGGGTAATTACAATACTACCCTTAGCCTGGAAAAGACCATTTTACCCCTAGACCCTCCAAACTTAAGATTATCCCTTTTTAAGTCTGGTTAAGACTCATCCGGGTAAATCTTCATATTCGGGTGCCCTACATGGCTGGACTCAACCTTTCCTAGCTCAAATAACTTACCAAGTTAGTTGGCTTGGTTGTTGCAGAGGTTCAGAGGTCTGGTTCTACGCGCATCAATTCGTGTGAACCCAATCTAATCTAGGCATTCTAGATACGTTAGACATTACTTAGCATAGTTATTTTTAGGGTTGTTACAGTCTTGATCAATCCCTCTTGAATTTTCTGCCTGATGAAATGGCAGTCTATCTCAATATGTTTTGTATGTTTATGAAAAACAGGATTTGCTGCAATTTGCAATGCAGCCTTGCTATCACTGTGCACAATTACAGGAGTTATTACCTCACCATCCAATTCTTTCAATAGAGCAGTCAACCAAACTACTTCAGAAACAACATTTGCCATGCTCCTGTATTCATCTTCTGCTGAACTTCTGGACATCACACTTTGCTTCTTCCATTTCCAAGAAATGAGTGAGCTCCCATGTTTGATCACAAAACCTGAGACTGATCTTCTTGTGTTTGGGCAAGAAGCCCAGTCTGAATCACAGAAGACTGTCAGTGAATTGGAAGTTTTGCTACTCAATAATATACCTAGAGCTGGCTCTCTTTTGATATACTTCATTACCCTTACTGCTTCATCCCAATGAGACTGTTTAGGTGGTTGTAAAAAATGTCTAAGAGTCTGTATAACATAGCTTATGTCAGGTCTTGTAAGTGTTATGTATAATATCTTCCCAATCAATCTTTGGTATTTTGTCTTGTCTTCTAACATGTCATCATATGATCTTTATACCAAACCATCAAGTTCTGGTGTTGTTAGCTTTGCATTAACTTCTAGTGAAGTCCATGTTGGTTTAACAGATTCTATGCCCAGTTCTGAAATAATTTTCAAGGCATATTTCCTCTGGTTTATCAGAATACCCTTAGAAGATCTGTGAAACTCCATTCCAAGAAAGAACTTCAGTGTACCTAAGTCTTTGATTTTGAAGGTTGCATGTAAGGATGCTTTGGTTTCCTCAATAGCAGATATACTACTACATGTTACCAACATATCATCCACATAGACCAAAATAATGACAATATCATTCCCTTTCTTCCTTATGAACAATGAGTGATCCATACAACTTTGAACAAAGCATGATTGAACCAATGCCTCAGATAATTTCAGATTCCATTGTGTACTAGCCTGTTTTAACCCATACATGGATTTAACAAGTCTACAAACAGTGCCACCACTAGACTCCCCCTGACTTGGTAAACCCTGAGAAAGCTGCATGTATACCTCATCATCTAAATCACCTTGAAGAAAAGCATTATAAACATCTAGCTGGTGAATATGCTAGTTATTTTGAGCAGCGAGTGACAAAACAATTCTCACAGTGGCAATCTTGACCACAAGGGAAAATGTTTCATGGTAGTCCAGACCTTCCTACTGATTATATCCCTTAGCCACCATCATGGCCTTGAATCTCTCCACCTCACCAGAAGCCTGCAACTTAACCTTATACACCCATTGACAGCAAATGGCCAATTTGCCAGGAGGTAAGGGAACCAAATCCCAAGTATGGTTGAGCTGAAGAGCCTCCAACTCAGAAGCCATGGCATCAACTCACCTTTTATCCTTAATAGCCTCATCATAGGACCTAGACTCATGTATATGAAATAGAGAACTGAGAAACACCTGATTAGAAGGGGAAATAGTTTCATAGGACAGATATGCACTGAGTGGATAAGTAACATGAGCAGCCTTTTTTGTGACATAACCAACATGCCAAAGAGGTGCCTTAGAGATTCTTTGTGACCTCCTAGGTTGAGGAGGATTGGACATAGGAAAACAACAGGAGATGGAGAATGATGTGGTGAATTAGAAGACTGTATAGGCAAAGGAACAGGTTCTTCAGTCACAATGGTAGGGGAATCAACAATAGAGGAAATGTCACTAGGAGGAAATGATTCAGAAGACCAAAGAAACTGATCAACCTGAGGAACACTAAGGAGAAGACTGAAAAGGAAAAACATGTTCCTTGAAAGTGACATCCCTATTGATAAAAAAATTTTGTTGAGTAAGATCAAATAAAACATACCCTTTAGTAGTAGTAGAGTAACCCATGAACACAGAAGGCACTGCTCTAGAAGCAAATTTATCCTTTCTAGGTAAAGCACTAGCATAACACAAACATCCAAAAGTTCTTAGATGACTAACTGAAGGTGGCTTCCCAAAAAACATTTCATAGGGAGATTTACCACCAAGGACTGTTGATGGTAATATTTTAATAACATAAGCTGTAGTTAGAATGCAATGACCCCAGTATTTGATAAGAACATGTCCTTGGAATCTAAGAGCTCTAGCTACTTCAAGTAAATGTCTATGTTTCCTCTCAGCCACACCATTCTGCTGAGGGGTATAAACACAAGTTTTCTGATGGATAATACCAAGTTCTTGAAGAAGTTTTTGCATCTTAGAATTTACAAACTCATCACCATTATCTGTTCTAATCATTTGAACAGTAGCCTGGAATTGAGTGTGTATCGGTTTGAGAAATTGTCTCAATACTAATATAACATCACTTTTAAACTTAAGCAGAAAAATCCAGGTAACATGAGAGAAGTCATCAACAACAGTCAAAAAGTGTTTATTCCCATCAAAAGTTTCAGCATGATATGGCCCCCAATAACAATTCAAACACTTTAACAGAAGTACTAGTAGAATGAGGAAAAGAAAGTCTAGTGTGTTTAGCTAGAGGACACACTTCACAATCAGCTACAATGGATTTACACTCATTTAGTTTATAACCAAGTAAATGCTTCATAGAAACACTAGAAGGATGAGCAAGCCTTCTATGCCACAACAGTATATCTTCCTGTCTCTTCTCTGCAACATGAACTCTGTGAACTTCTCCAGTTGAATTATAAGAATGTGTGTCATGTGGTGGAGAGAACATTATGTATAAAACATCACTCTCCTTACCAATCCCCTTCAATATCCCACTGGTAAGGTCCTGGAACAAGCAGAAACCAGGATAAAAAGAGACAAAACAATTGAGCTCTCTAGTTATCTTTGAAACTGATAAAAGGTTATACTTAAAATCATGTATGTACAAAACATTTTCAAGCATCCCTATATCTCCCAAACTGCATTTTCCTATATGAGACACCATTGTCACTTCACCAATGGGCAAATGAACCTTCCTTTTATGATGTGGTCTTACAGGTTCTATGGCAGTCATTGTATCTAAACTAGCAGTCATATGATTTGTAGCTCATGTGTCTATTATCCACTTTATTTGCTTTACTGTGGACAAAGTTTTAAAATCAATACCTGCCATATGAGCCATGTAATCTGGTTGCTTATCATTATCAAGCATCATTTTGATCTTGTCCTGTTGTTTCTCAATCAAGTATGGTTCTCTTTGAAGATCTCCTCTTCCAGTTAAGCATTCAGTCTTGAACCCTGCACACACATTTGGATGTATATTCTCAGTTTGAGCATTATAGGCAGTAGCTTCTCCTTGATACCTATGTGTATTAGTGTCTTCATTTTGAGCATTGTTTGCAGTAGGAAACTCTTCCTTCTTCTTTCATTTGTATTCTGGTGGGTATCCAACCAATCTGTAGCATACATTTTGTGTGACCTTTAAGCTTGCAGTGATCACATTGAAGATTCCAATTCTTTGGTTGTCTGTAATGAGAGTTTCCTCTCCCTGCCATCATGGCTCCTAATTCAACTCTTTCTCCTGAATTGACCTTTGACTCTCTCTTTCGATTTTCATGGAGTAGGCCTTATTGATATTAGGAGTTGGACTTGTCATCAGTATTTGACTCCTAGCCTGTTCATAATTCTCATTCAATCCCATAAGGAATTGCATCACCTTTAACCTCTGAGTATATATGAAATCCTTGGATTTGGCACAATCACAAGGAGGTGGTGTCATGCTATCAAATTCTGCCCAAAAATGTCTTAATTTTGAGAAATAGGTTGACACATTATCAGTTCCTTTTAATCAAGGTTACCATATCCTTATGCAATTGGTAGACTCGTGAGGTGTTTATTACCTTATCAAACCTCTCCTTAAGATCTTCCCAAATCATCTTCGCATATTCTGCATAAACAATCCCTGCATGTATTTCCTTTGTTACTGATCCCAGTATCCATCCAATCACGATAGCATCACATCTATACCATTGGTGAGCTAGGTCTGAATGAAAATTCTCTTTCTTCCAGGTTCCATCTATGATCCCCAGTTTGTTCTTTCCAAGCAATTGGATTCGCATTGACCTGCTCCAGATTGAGTAATTCTCAGATCCTGTTAATTGGATAGGAATAATTGGACCTCCAGTTGTATCTGAAGGATGAATAAAGAGTGCATGTGTGTGGTCGATCTTCGTGGCTGCCATTACTGTTCTGCTTCAGCAATCACACTCACCTTCCAACTACAATGCTCCTCTATCTAAAACAATCGATTCAAACTCACAATAGTGGTCATAAGCTCTGATACCATGTGAAATTAGGTCTTAGGCCTAACTCACACCCAAAAACTAGCTCAAAGGGAGGAGGATTGTCCAAGCCTTATAAGGAGTCCACCCATCTCATTAACCACCGATGTGGGACTTTTGTCATTCTTTAACATACTGTCGGTGTTTGCTTGACCCAAACTAAAGGATCATTACTCGAGATAGCTTTGCAGCAAATGTATTGAAACCTTTTTTTATAGTTGTAATTTTGTGATTCTGTTGCATCACTGTTTTTAATTGTGCATTATGATTCTAAAGACTTTTTATCCAGGTGACCTTAAATGTCTTTAAACAAGTGCAAAGTCAGGTTCTGGAATTTGAGAAGCATCCCAAAGAATTCCAAGAAGTAGCCTAGTGTGCAGTACAGTCTTTTTATCTTCGCAAAGCTTTTTATTACTCCCTCAGATCGAGTCTCATTAATTGATCATAGTATTGCGAAAATAATGCACCAAAAGCTACCTTAAAGTCCATTTTACTTGCAAGAATTATTAATATGCCTTTTTTTTTCTTTTCTTATAGCTTACTCCACATTTAGATCTTGCAATTCAAAAATCCCTTTTGTCAATTGCCCCTCTTATTCGTAACAGCAAAAAATTCTCATGATAACGCAATCCCTACCTGAACCAGAAACAGAATATGACACAAGAAAACCTCAAGCTTCTCTTTAATGGAAAATACTAAAAAGTTCCCTCCTTTCTTCTTCTTTGTTCTCTTCTGTTGCTGCCTTCTTCTTCTCCACATCAAGTTCACATTTTGTACCAGGTAACATATTTGAACCAATCTTGAAAAACCAATTAAAGGAGCTTTTACCATTTTTCTTTGCATATTCATTTCAATTAAAGGAACTTTTACCATTTTTCTTGTTTTGTTTTTTCCTATTTTGGTTGTATGATTGAACCAAAGTAATTAGGGAATACTTGATTTAGTTTTTTATGACAGACAGATTTCAAGGAGTTTTTCCCATGTTGAATAGCCTATTGATCAACATCAGAATTCAGATATATGGCTTTTGATCTTATGTATATGCTCTGTCACTGTGAAAGTATAGCGCAATGTGTTCAGCAGAAGTGCACAGTGAGCAGTGCTCAAAGCATCTATTACCGATTGAAACTTCAAACATACACATATATTATAACATGATATGATAATGTTCAATTCAAGCTAGATTGAACGCCACAACTTAGTTTGTTCTTACAATACAATGACAGGGAGCAATAATAGTATTAGCTCCTTTTTATTAGTGTCCTCTTGAATATATACACACAAAAGGAGAATCAATTATTGATCGATTCACCATTGAGAACATTAACTTCAAAAAGACGAACATTGTGGTGTTCTAACTTGGGCAGATCATTTCAAATAGGAAGCATGTTCTTACTAGTCAAACACGCCTCAATGGCTTCACCAATGGTCAAAAAGACCCTCCCTTCAATTTTCTTCAAAAAATTGGCTAGCCTTAATTTGTGTATCACATGCCACCTTGGGTTAGCTAGTGCCAACTGCAAAACAAACATAAACAATAATTCATTCATGTTGGTGTATATTCAACAATGTCATATGTTCAGATATTTTTTGGTTGCTACTACGAAATGTTATTATAGATGTAACATGTCAAATCGGTTTCAAAGAATTCTTGACGCTGTTATAGTGAAATGTTGTTATAGAGGATGAATTTTATAGAGAGATTTGACCGTACATACTTATTTTTCATTTTTTTTAGACATATAATTGAAGAGGATTAATAGTCACCTGCATTCCATTTGATTCTAGGTCATTCTGCAGGTCCTCAAGAGCAGCTATGCTAGATGTGTCAATGTTGAGCAGATCTACATCCATCGACATTTAAAATTGATTGAGTGTTAGTCAAGAACTATATATAGACAATAACTTATGCCATCATAAATTACACCAAACTAGGTTTAGCTTGGACAATACTTACTTGCCATGTCAAGAATAACTAGTTGCACTCTATCTTGATTAGCACTTTCTATGGCACCTATATCTTGTTCTTCCAGTGCCAAGTTTAATATCCTGGATAATAAACAACAAATTGAAGGCATTATATCGCAGACATTTAATGGCAATAAATAGCGGCAATATTTATTTTTGCAAAAATATTTAGCAGCAGTTGAGTTAATTTATATGATGTCAGAGTCGCTAAAGCATTGCTAAATATAATATTTTTGGTAGTTTGATTTTTGGGGCATGCATACCTTCCTCTAATAAAGTTGGCATTTGCAAAACAAAGCAAAGCAGATTTGACTCTAACAATAAGAGCCCCAGGAGTTGTTGTAGCTATGGGATATTGTTCCATATCTCCAAACAAATCACTTCCAGGAAGCCTTCCTAGTTTTTCTGTCCCAGGCTGGATTGAGTTCAAAATTATCTTTGCAAATGATATACCAACCTGAATCAAATAACATATGTAAAAACATTACATAGTTTCTTAGCTTTGTGATTATCGAAGAACGTTACATTATTACATACCGCAAGGAGAAGTCCAATCTCAACAGATACAAAAAGAACACCTAGAAAAGCAGCAGCACAAGCAAGAAAATCCATCTTATCAATTTTCCATATGTATTTAGCTTCACTTATGTTGATGAGTCCAGGCAAAGCAGAGAGAATAATAGAAGCTAAAATGGCTACTGGAGTGAAATACAATAGCCTAGTGCAAAATTCAAGTGATATTAGCACTGTTATAGCCATCACTATGTTCGACACTGCTGTTTCACAACCAGCACTGAAATTCACTGCTGTTCTTGAAAATGACCCTGCATGAACCATGCAACATTTAGGGAGGCGAGCGAGATTGTATCTATCACAAATACATATGAATCCACTTGGATACAGTGAATCTACAACAAATTTTGACCCCATATATCCTGAGATACATGTTTCTGGATACGTAATATTGCAAACTAGAGGGTATGTGAGAGTTTAGCTTCTAAATTAGTGGAATTTATGTAAGTTATCATAATATTTTTGACATATATACCGAAAACAAGAATAGAAAAGAAACAAAAGGTCCTAGCCCAACTTGTTTCTACAAGGTCATGACTATTTATGGTTATTAACATATATTATCACCTCCATTTATCATTTAATTTAGGTAACTAATGTAATTTAATATAAACATTGAGCCCGATTAAATTGTATCTCATTCGCTCTTGTATTGTATATATTCATTCACAGTATAAAAATACAAAATAATACAAGATAGTAGGTTGATACAACCATTAGAGTGATACAGTATTTTCCCCCTATTTATTCATTCCCTGAATTGTATGTCTTGCTACGGAGTATCATACAATGAAATATAGAATACAGATATAGAATGTAATTTTAAAAAATATAACTGTGATTATTAAATATGTAATACATGTTTGCTATATCATTAAAATTCCCTTAAAAGTACTTGTATTATATTTTTGCAATTTTACATTTAAATCATCTCGATTATGCATTTCATTGAAGTTGGGACTAGACAAACTTTGGTAAGTAACAAATATCAAGGAAAATATTATTGAACAATTGTTATTTGAAAATAATAATTATAATAAGTAAATAAAAGACTGACCAGTTGCAACATAACAAGAAGTTAATGATCCAGTAATGTTCATAACACCCATAGCCAACATTTCTTTGTTTCCATCAAGACGGTATCCTTTCATTGTTGCAAATGATCGTCCAACTGCAATAGCTTCCTGTACGTTCAACATTATTTTTTAGAAATTTAATAAACTACAACACTACAATCAACCGTATTTATCGCTTGTCATCGTGTATAATAACCACCTTATATTACCACAATAACTACCACCAATGATCATTTAGTATCACTATCGCCAACTACGCCTGTCATCATTCACCACCATCATTAACTATCACTATCATCAACCATTACTGTTAGACTGTTAGTCAAGTTAGTACTATCAACACTAGAACACCACCATTAGTCAATACTATCGATCTCAAATTGACACTCACAACCATTAACCACCATCAACAACCATATAATTTTAGAAAAGATTTTATCAATTAATTTAGTATTTTATTAAATTTTAAATAAATATAATTATTTTTTTTGCACATTCTAATTTTGAAAAAACAAACCATCTTTAGTAGACAACTCTTAACATTTAGATATATATTCAGATTCAAATATCTTAATTTTAATAAAACAATGTTTCATATACCGTGAGTGCGACAAGTGCAACAATTAGCCCAATTTTGGCAGCTTCAGCAGTATGTGGACTATTGAATTGCAATTCATGGAGTGAACTTGGGTTCAACCCTCCAGTGATGTGTTTCACTATCTTAACTCCATGTTTATCAGCTCTTGTCAAGAAAACTAGTAATGTTGACATTATTACAGACAGCAGTGGTGCCATTGCAGCTAACCAGAACAGTTTCTTGTACTTTCTTGCCTGAAAATATCAACATGGTGTTCAAAAAATGATAAATGTTCTCAAGTATTTATAGACCAAAACACATGGTAGATAATATTTTATGTCAGAAGCGAAGCCAGAATTTTGGAGTCATTTGATTCGTGGACAACGCTGTTCAGGGACTATAGTCCTGAACTCCTGATATTATAATTTCGGGACTAATAATATCAAGTTGAGTGGAATAAGATGGGATATCCAGGATTAAGGTTGGGATTAAATTTATACCTGCACGTTTGGTTGAATGTATAAATTCATCCCATACTAAATTTATACTTTCAACCAAACAAAGTATAATTTTAATCTTAAACTTAATCTTGAAATTTTCATAACGACCCATTTAAGTTTATGGGTTTTGCCTTCTAAATTTGCCACATAGTCACAATAGATAATGATTTTAAAATAAAAATACAAAATTTAAGCAAAGATTAATGATTCATTCCAACTCGTAAGCAACTCTACCCAATGATTCATTCCAACTCGTAAGCAACTCTACCCCTACTCTTATTCGAAATAACTAAATTATCACAACTTTTTATAGTATTTCTTCTTTTAGAAGTTTTTCTACTAGTACTTTTTTAAGACTTACGCTAATACTATCACAACTTTTCATTTAATCCACTAAAGTTGACCTTCTTCATTCAGTCTGTGATGGACTAAGAGTAACAGATAAAGATCCGAGTCGGATTCAAATTTAAATTTTATGAATTAACCTTTAATATTTTTCTTACTGATATCTATTAAAATTTTATAATTATCGATTCACACCTACTATTTATTGTGAATTCTTTACCCCATAAATTTATATTCCGCTTCAAAAATATGTGAGTGAAACTAAAGCTAAAAAAGGATATAGTTACTTGCCAGATAGTACTTGGTAGAAAGGATGAAGATCAGAAATGAACTCCCAATTATAAAGCTATAAGGATTCAACTGCCAAAAAAACACAAACATTACTGATCTTATATATATAGCTAATATAAAAAATATTGTAATTGAGAAAGACAAAAAAGGAACAAACTGAATTTACAGTGTTCATTGATTTGCAAATAGAAGTCAAGACAGAGATAATATCTGTCTTGTTTGTAAAATTTGAAATCCCAAGCAGTGATTTGAGCTGTTGTAGTCCAATCACACAAGCAGCACCACCCATAAAACCAACAATAGCAGCATGTGACAGAAAATCAACTAGAAATCCCAACCTGTAAAGAATTTTTATTAAAGAAGGTAAACATCTACTACATAAAAAGTATTTTTCAACCTTAGTGTAATTTTTTTTATGAAACTGTGTCTCCACTCCTGATTAGCACTAACATTCATTGACTTACCTAAGTAGTCCAAAGGCAGCTTGAAAAACACCGGCGAAGAAGGTAACAGTAAGCACGAGTTTTCGATATGCAATTGGATTAGTAGAAGGATCTTCAAGTTTCGGAACCATTGAGGACAAGAGTAGTGAAACAACAGCAACTGGTCCAATTGCTATATCTCTTGAACTCCCCATCATAGCGTAAATAAGTGGCGGAATAACACTTGTGTCTGATGAGGAATTAATTGTTAGTAATATGTTTTTAGTTTTTGAATTCATAACCATTTAGCTATTATATAAAGAATCACACTTACATAGGCCATATTGAGGATCAAGTTTTGCAAGAGTCGCGTAGCCAATGCTCTACATGAATAACGAAAAGATCAATATGTTGAAACAGGACATATGTTATTAGTAGACATTTTAGTTAATTAAGTTTACCTGAGGGATGCAAAGGCTTGCAAGAGTTAAACCAGCCAAGATGTCCCTTCTGAATTTTGTGACATTATATTCTTTACACCAAGAAAGTGGTGGAAATATAACGTTGAGAATCGAAACAAGTGCAGGAACAGGATGCTTTCCAAGGCATTGAATCTTGTTTTCAAGAGGACAGAGTAGTGTTTTCTTGAATGAAGATTTCAGATTAGATAACAGTCCTGGTGGTTCGGGCACATTAAGTACCCAATCGCGCCTTCTCTCAGAAGCAACGGGTGTTTGAAGTGTTTGGGAGAACACAGAAAGTTGTACTTTCTCACTATCAGCAAAAGATTGAAGTGTTCGGGAGAACAGTTTTGTATTTGATGGATCAGTATTTGGTGTAAACTGTGAAGACTCTGTCTCACCTTCTCTTGTGACTGCCATTTTTCTATTTAGACAATAGTATAAGTTGCAAGAGGAAGTTAATAGCTTGTTAAGGCTTCAAAGTGAATTGAAAACCTTTGACAGAGCTGAAGTTTTTCAGACCATGCCTTCCAACTATTTAAAAGGCTTCATCAGCTTTATTAATTTTCTGACTAAAATTTATTCTAAACAAAAGTGTTTCACTTATTAAAAAAACGTATTTTTTCTTTTACTTAATCATCCTTTTTAGGGCTAGTAAAGGGATTTGACTTGTGCGTAACAAAAATGAGTGTAGGATATTTTTGGGTGTGGATACTATGAACACTATCGATTTCTCTCTAACTTAAATTTTATTATATCAAAGTAAGGATCTGCTTCGGTCTTACAATCTTGATCACACTTGTTGCTTGCTTTCAGCAACACTCTTCACCGGAGCACTCACTCTTACTTGCTCTCTTACTTTCTTACTTTGTTACTTGCTTTGTTTCTTTCTTGGTTGGTTACAACTCAAATGGATCACCTCTATTTAGTGATGGAAGAATCTAGCTAAGGGTTTTGTTACTATGTTCGAGAATGTTCTTCTAACTTCCTATTTCTAAAACTACCTTTTTTAGAACATCTCTAAACTTTTTTTTATCTAAAATACTCTTTTTAGATCTCTTCCTTCATTTCTTTATAACTCTTGAAAATTCTAGATTCTTCTTGACTTATCTTAAGTAATAATTAAGCTGGTGATGAATTCTTAACAATGAGTTGCAAGGTAAATTACCCCAACAAATAAGACAAATATTCTCAAGTCTCTGGCGCATATAATTTTAAGACATAATACATAAATATGTTCTTTAATTTAGCTTTAACTGACATCTATGCCTTCCAACTTTTTGGCGTGCATAAATAGACACTTAAAATTGTATAAAATTAAACAAGTTCACACACGTGTCCTGTGTGGCATAATACATATAGGACGTCATGCAGGACACAAGACTTTCATGTAGAACGCCATGTAGGACGAATGTATCTGTTTGTTCAGTTTTTATACAAGTGTAAGTGCCTACTGGTCACACCCAAAGTTAAAGCTCATACTTGTCAATTGAAGCCAAGTTAAGAGTCATGTTTATCTATTATGCCTAATTTTAACTAGTTATTATATGTTTCACCTGCTTTTACTACAAAATGGTCAGCACAATTGTTACTTTATGTTAGCTTGCTCCTAGTTTATATAAAAAAACATGATAAATTGCGAAACTCAATACACCATTTGCCAAAGAATAGTAAATATTTCTCATTAGATTCTTTCATCACCACATATAAATAAAGGTGATATTTTAGTTGTTAACAAAATAAACAAACAATAAGAGATCAAGTGAGAAGTAATAGAGAGCAACAAACAAGCTAAGTGTCACGATTCGAGTCTACACCCTAGACATGACCGACATTCGAGAATCACTCCTAATCCCCAAGAGAATCTCATCCTGATTGACTACAAGCAAAAGACTAACTTGAGTCTACATCAGCATCAAATTTAAAGAAACGTTTATAACAGTTTATTGAATCTCAAAACTTTACTGGATATACTGAATATGAAACATAAGTTTTAAAGAAAACCTCTAAAAGTGAAAGTCTAAAACTGAAAGACTCTCAACTGTTTATCTATGAAGCCTCTAACATACAAAGATGAGTGTTGGAACAAGACTCACAACTCTTCAAAAGAATTATTACTAACAACTCATAAAATTAGAGTACTTTGAAAGCAATGAGATTTCACTCATCAGCAGACGGGCGGATGAAGTGATCTCAACAGACTCTTGTTGATGATCCTAAGAACTTGTATCTGCAGGTCAAATGACATCAATACATTGAATATATAATATAACTGAATAACAAATAACTGAAAGGAAGGACTGCGATAGATAGTAATGTTCTCAAACTGAATATAACAAAATAAAGGCTTGAAATCATTTAAAGTTTTACAAAATACTTTCTCATTCTGAACTCAACATAATAAGTGATATATATAAATACACTTTAACTCTATTGGGAGATTTTCTAACCGACAACCATCACTATGAGCTGCATGATGATACAACGCCTTGCCCACGTTGCCAGAACTGTCTTGTACCATGCTGGGATATAAGACACCTCAACTAAGAGATCCACTAAGTTATACTTAAAAAGTACTCCCTCCGTTTAAAAAAGAATGACCTAGTTTGACTTGGAAACATAGTTTAAGAAAAGAAAGAAGACTTTTTAATCTTGTGGTTCTAAATTAAAGTTATGTCAAATGTATCAAAATGCCCTGTAATCTTGTGGTCTTAAATATGTCACGTGGAAAGTTAAAGTTTAAGTGTTGCCAAAAAAGAAAAGGTGTCTTTTTTTAAACAGACTAAAAAGAAAATATGGTCATTCTTTTTTAAACTGAGGGAGTAATAAAGAATCATCTAAAAAAGTATGGTCCTTTACCTAAGTTGCATACAAGATTTATGAGGACTTTGAGTTGTCTGAACTTATCCCATATCAAATGCTCAATACTACTCTCATATAATATATATTCATGTTCATATGTTTAAAAACATAACTCTTCCTCTGATTTGAGATAATTGCTCAAACAACCCTCTTAAAAG
>JAJJBR010001325.1:0-10026 GCA_022817965.1 Solanum lycopersicoides
TGAATAAATGTCTTGAAATGAAACGCTAGGGACAACATCCACTAGCTATGTCTAAGGTACTAACGCTAGAAGTAAAGCGTAGCATCCTCGAACTGAAGAGGACCTACCAAAGGTCTCGAGATCGCTAAGTCCAAACCGCTTCAATGAGTCTTCAACCTTCTCTCTGACCTGCACCTATAAAAATAGTAATAGTATAGGGTTAGTACACACTTGTAATAAGTATGGGTGTATGCACACATACACATAAGGCTATGCATGATCAAGGAAAGCTCTTCCTATAACAACATGCCATTTCTGGAAAGTGAAGTCACTAGACTTTCTTAATTCGTTATTTGCAATTCATGGTGTGAATATGACGTATTTTAATGCATTCAAAACACACAACTCATTTTCTATATGAACATAAGACCTTGGAATCATGAACATAATTTTAGAACATCACAAACGAAAAATTATAAATTTGCTCCTCCCAAACCCGAGAGCTCTTTTCCCAACACTTAATTTATTTTTCAGTCTTTTTCTGCTTCTTATTCTGTGGTTCAATGATCTCCTTAATCCTATGTTGTCACGACTGAAATCTAGACCCCAGACGAGACCGGCGTCGTTGACCTCTCAGAGGTCGCAGACAAGCCTACTTACGTCATTCTTACTTTACATAGGTTAATTTTAGCGGAAAATTTGAAACTTTTTTTTCTAAACATTACTTACTAAACATTTCTAATACATTCGTAATTCGTTCAACATCAACCATCTAGTCATTAAGAGATAATCAAATGAAAGAAATAGTTCAATAACATAATTGTATAATTGCCAAAATGGCACCCATACATAGTCCGAATAAAATAAGAAAGAAACGCTAGTGGAACATGCTCCACTAGCTCAACTCCTAAACTAAGCTAGAACATAAACAGTAGCATCCTCGAAAGCATGAGGACCTACCAAAAACCGGATGAATGCTGGACGTCCGGATAACTGCAGCGATGATCCTGTAGCTCTACCGTCCACCTGTGCCTGCACCTAAAATAGTAGAGTTTGTATAGGGTTAGTACACACTTGTACTAAGTATGGGTATATGCAAGCACACACCAAGGACATGCATGAGAAAGAATAGCTCTTTCCTAACAACATGATTTTTGGAAGTCAAGTCAGTGGACTTGCCAAATTGAGATTAGGAAAGTTTCCAAATTTGATTAGGAAAGTAAGTGAGCTTTCCAAATTTGGATTAGGAAAGTGATACCATGAGAATAACATACATCATCATACTTTTCACATTTGCACACAGCACATAACATTTACACATAGCACATATCATATAGCATACAGTACATTTTACATGTAGCACATAACTTCTTTCATATCATTCATTCATATGCCATGAGACCTTGGAATCATGGACTTGACATTAAGACATCCCAGAAATGAGGGCTCAACATATGGGACCTCAACTAGGGAGTCTTCATTAGCAAACACAGAGTCTGCTTCATTCATTCATACGTACTTCATTTCATTTCGTTCATATCCAGTGTAACCACCGGTTATACCTAGGATGTAGTTTAAGACTTTCATTAGGTTCGTTGTGCAATGACCAAGAATGACCTAATGTCATTACTTGAATCTAACTCACCTTTTGATTATCCTATCCTAACACCTTTGGTATCATTCATTTCATTATGTGCATCATTTGAGGCTGGCCTCATTCATTCATTGGGAACTTTAACTTTAACCGACATAGATCATGTGAGCATCATGAAATCCAGTGTCTCCCCCACACCGAAAAGAGGTGGAATCACCGGCCAAAGTGATCCAATAACATGCTAGCGTACATGGGAATTTAACCCCGCCAGATCCCTATATTGGCAGTATAGGTTCGAAGACTAGGAGATATAAGGAGACCCATACCCGGCAAGCCGGACAGTCTCATCTCATGAGAGTTACGTGAACCTCCGCCCTTCCCGAAAGAAGGCATCACCGCTCATAGCTAGTCTATCGGTGCTCAGTATAAAGTTCCATTACATTCATCTCATACGTCATGGAAGCTGGCTTCTAGTATGAGGACATCATAGCTCATTAGATGATTTCTCATCTCATCATTCGTATTGAGTGTGTTAAGCTCAATACTCTCATTAGAGTGTTCATAGAGACTGGTCTCTTCATTATCTTACACTCTCATAGGTGAGTACGTATTGGTAACATTTACTTAGGCTCATTTGAGATTGCTCTCATCATTTACATTAGCCTCTTATCATGTTGTCACCACATTCATCATCATTAGCATCTTTGCTTTTCATAGTTATTCACCTCTTATTACGTGAATGTTCATTTCATCATATGCCAATGCACTTGGCCATTTGGTGTGCTTTACACCCTTACTTAACCCTTCTAGGGTTTCATTATTTCATTGTTCATTTCATCATTTCATTGTTCATCTCATCATATGCCAATGCACTTGGCCATTTAGTGTATTTACACTCATACTTAACCCTTCTAGGGTTCATCATTTCATTTCATACATCTTAGGTTCACTTACTTTTGAACGTATGTTAGACTTATGAGTCTATACACACAAGCCATGAGACTTCATTCATAATTCGTTAAGTGATTCATACATTCCTAAGATTATATAGTACAAGACTTATGTATCTTGTATATACGCCAAGATCTTGATTTCGATCTAAGTAGATGGCATTATTCTTGGATGATTTGTTCACGTATGACTTATGTATCAAACGGAAGTTTGGGCAAGGAAACCCAAGTCTTGAATCAATTGGATATCATTTATATTTTTAATTGATTTTATTCTAATATTCATAACATTTTAACCCTAAGTTAAATCACAATATTAACATTGAAGGATTAATTTTCTACTTAACCTTTTCTTGAATTTGGCCGATGGGTTGTGGGTTCGAGCCCCCACAACCCCATTTTCATTTTTCATTAACATGATATTCTCCCATTTTTTTCTTAAACCAAGAGGTTGTGGGATCAAACCCCCACAGCCTCTTTTATTTTACTCTTAATTTCGCCCAAGTAGGGAGGTTGTGGGTTCGAACCCCCACAGCCTCCTTACTTTTAATTAATTTTCGCTAAGGGGCTGTGAGGTGGTGGGTTCGAACCCCCACAGCCCCATATATATATTTTTAATATTTTTCTCCAAGTTTAGAGCATGGACAGTGAGGTCGTGGGATCGAACCCCCACGGCCTCACCTATTTTTTTAAACTTATTTTCGCCTCCTTTATTCCAGCCTTGAGGTCGTGGGTTCGATTCCCACGCCTCACATCTTTTATTTTTCCTTATTTCTCCCTCTTCTTTGCTGCCCATAAGTCATGTGTTCGATTCCCCCCATCCCCATTTTTTTTTATTCATTTCGTGGGCAGCAGCTAAGGGGTTCGAATCCCCTTAGCCCCAACACATTTTTTTTTAAAATTCTCAACCTTGAGGTCATGTGAGGTCTTGGGTTCGATTCCCCCTGACCTCACCTATTTTAATCACTTTTAAAACTCCTTCAAAATTTCCAGAAGCTGCCTGAAATCAACATCACAAGCTGGAAATTTTGATTCCCTTTTTGCAGCCTATTTTCTCCACTCTTTAACGTTAAAAGTTCATACATTTGGAGTAGTGTTTAGTGAGTACTTTAGGTGCGTTTTCATGGACATATTTGGCCAAGAATTTATCATTTAATTCAGCCACATTACACTTAATTGAACATCATCATTTACATAAGTTTATACACTTAAAATGACAACAAAAACCATATCAAACTTGAAGCTATAAATCAAAACTCATTTACAGTAAGTTTACAGTAAACTTTTTCACATACACACACATATTTTCGGCAACAAGGCTTGTCATTCATATGATTCCAAATACATGTTCATGAACATATTCATCACGAAAAGACATTGCAACACCTAATTTCTACCAGCAAACATACCAACCTATGATTTGATGGGAGCTAATGACAGGGACATGCAACGGGGAACAACCCTAGTTTTCGGATTGAATATTCTGAATCCTAAGGGTGTCTTGGGAAAGGGACCAAGAGTAAGAAGACCCATACCTTTATTTTTCTTGTTCAACCACGAAATTGCTGCCCAAAATCCTCTCCAAAATCAGTCCAAGTTCAACACTTCAACACCAATCGACGGAAGACCCCTCCCCTTTGCTTAAAGTGATGGATTTACGTTGTTTTTCTTAGATTTTTTGTGTGAGTTCTTCAAGTGTGAAGAACTTCAATATTTTTCTATTTTTGAACTTGTTTTGGCAGAGAGAAAACGTGAGAGAGATAGTGAAATGTGAGAGAGAGAGATAGTGAGAGAGAGTGGCTTAAAATTAGGAGTTTTAGTTTGGGAATTAGTCAAACTAGGACTCTTTGTTAAACCTTTAAATAAAAAATCTGATTTTTCTTTTTCTTAAATCAGCTAATATTTATTAATTAATTAAATTAATTTATCCATTTAAATAAAAACAAGTTAAATCATTGCTTCCACCTAGGTTCGAACCCGGGTGGAGCAAGACTTCACTTCAAGAGCTCAATTTCGGCTCTCTCTCCCCAAATTGCCCCTCCACTTTATTAATTAAATAATTACATATGTATTTAGTGTAATTACGATATTACCCTTAGCCTGGCAAAAAACCATTTTACCCCTAGACCCTCAAAACTTAAGCTTTCCTCTCTTTAAGTCCGGTAAAGACTCATTCGAGTATATCTTCGTATTCGAGAGCCCTACATGGTTGGTCCCAACCTTTCCAAGCTCAATTAACTCCCCAAGTTAGTTGGCTTGGTTGTAGTAAGGGTTCCGAGGTCTGGTTCTATGCGCATCAATCCGTGTGAACCCTGGTCTAATCATAGGAATTCTTGACACACTAAGCATTTCTTATCTTATCCATTTTCAGGGTTGTTACATTATCCCCCCTTAGGAACATTCGTCCCCGAATGACACTACTAACTATCTAGCGTAATGCCAGTCAGAATAGTTACTATACACAATCAAGCAATAGCAACAAAGAATGGAGAGATAAGGAACCTTAGACTTAAGAGTAGAAAGTCTAACCTCAAGGGCTAAATAGATGAGGGTAGCGGGATCTCATGTCGGCCTCGACCTCCCACGTAGCACCCTCAACAAGATGATTCCTCCACAATACCTTCACTGTGGCAATCTCCTTGTATACTCTATCAGCTCTTACATTTCCTCCCGTTCGGACAATCCTTCATAATGTGACCCGATTTGCCACAACTATAACATCATTAGGGTCCATCATACATTATCCTCCATGCATTATGCCACACTTCCTATTAGGTGGCCTCTCCTGGGCTGTAAAGTCTTACGAACTTCAGGGAGTAATCCCTGACTGATATCGAGCCCTGCTTAAGGTTGATGAATTCCTCAACCTTAGTCTCCTTCATTTATCTGGGAAAGAACTGCTCTAGAGTAGCCATCTTGAAAAGATTCCAAGTAATAGGACCTCCTCCTAAGGCCTTGCTATCCTGTCACACCTTATACCAGCATTGAGCTACATCCTTTAGCTGGTAGGATGTCAACTCAGACTTCTTCACATCAATCAAACCCAACAGCCTGAGCTTGTAAAGTGCTAGCTTGGGCCATTTATACCAACGTTGTTCTTACTTCATCATCTGTCAACCCATCTGGGTTAACAGGCATCTCTATTCCAGCAGCTGGATCCTGGGGGAAAACTTGGATTACCCCAGCAGCTGCTCCTCCAATATCTCCGCCTGCTTTTCTCCTTGTATTGATCTTTCGGAAACTTCAAGAGTTGATGTTAGACACACTCATAACACCAAGAAAATCAGACATTAGGAAAAGCACGATAAGATCAGAAGAAGGGAAACTTTCCTACGCATCATGCAGTCTCTAATTCAGGATAGTGGTGCACTTCACCATGACTTAGAAACTACTCAATGTGGTTGTGTGAACTTATTATTTTGTAATTTAACCTAGTGCTCTGATACCAACTTTGTCACGACTGAATCTAGACCCCAGACGAGACCGGCGTCGTTGACCTCTCAGAGGTCGCAGACAAGCCTACTTACGTCATTCTTACTTTACATAGGTTAATTTTAGCGGAAAATTTGAAACTTTTTGTTTCTAAACATTACTTACTAAACATTTCTAATACATTCGTAATTCGTTCAACATCAACCATCTAGTCATTAAGAGATAATCAAATGAAAGAAATAGTTCAATAACATAATTGTATAATTGCCAAAATGGCACCCATACATAGTCCGAATAAAATAAGAAAGAAACGCTAGTGGAACATGCTCCACTAGCTCAACTCCTAAACTAAGCTAGAACATAAACAGTAGCATCCTCGAAAGCATGAGGACCTACCAAAACCGGATGAATGCTGGACGTCCGGATAACTGCAGCGATGATCCTGTAGCTCTACCGTCCACCTGTGCCTGCACCTAAAATAGTAGAGTTTGTATAGGGTTAGTACACACTTGTACTAAGTATGGGTATATGCAAGCACACACCAAGGACATGCATGAGAAAGAATAGCTCTTTCCTAACAACATGATTTTTGGAAGTCAAGTCAGTGGACTTGCCAAATTGAGATTAGGAAAGTTTCCAAATTTGAATTAGGAAAGTAAGTGAGCTTTCCAAATTTGGATTAGGAAAGTGATACCATGAGAATAACATACATCATCATACTTTTCACATTTGCACACAGCACATAACATTTACACATAGCACATATCTTATAGCATACAGTACATTTTACATGTAGCACATAACTTCTTTCATATCATTTATTCATATACCATGAGACCTTGGAATCATGGACTTTACATTAAGACATCCCAGAAATGAGGGCTCAACATATGGGACCTCAACTAGGGAGTCTTCATTAGCAAACACAGAGTCTGCTTCATTCATTCATACGTACTTCATTTCATTTCGTTCATATTCCAGTGTAACCACCGGTTATACCTAGGATGTAGTTTAAGACTTTCATTAGGTTCGTTGTGCAATGACCAAGAATGACCTACTGTCATTACTTGAATCTAACTCACCTTTTGATTATCCTATCCTAACACCTTTGGTATCATTCATTTCATTATGTGCATCATTTGAGGCTGGCCTCATTCATTCATTGGGAACTTTAACTTTAACCGACATAGATCATGTGAGCATCATGAAATCCAGTGTCTCCCCCACACCGAAAAGAGGTGGAATCACCGGCCAAAGTGATCCAATAACATGCTAGCGTACATGGGAATTTAACCCCGCCAGATCCCTATATTGGCAGTATAGGTTCAAAGACTAGGAGATATAAGGAGACCCATACCCGGCAAGCCGGACAGTCTCATCTCATGAGAGTTACGTGAACCTCCGCCCTTCCCGAAAGAAGGCATCACCGCTCATAGCTAGTCTATCGGTGCTCAGTATAAAGTTCCATTACATTCATCTCATACGTCATGGAAGCTGGCTTCTAGTATGAGGACATCATAGCTCATTAGACGATTTCTCATCTCATCATTCGTATTGAGTGTGTTAAGCTCAATACTCTCATTAGAGTGTTCATAGAGACTGGTCTCTTCATTATCTTACACTCTCATAGGTGAGTACGTATTGGTAACATTTAATTAGGCTCATTTGAGATTGCTCTCATCATTTACATTAGCCTCTTATCATGTTGTCACCACATTCATCATCATTAGCATCTTTGCTTTTCATAGTTATTCACCTCTTATTACGTGAATGTTCATTTCATCATATGCCAATGCACTTGGCCATTTGGTGTGCTTTACACCCTTACTTAACCCTTCTAGGGTTTCATTATTTCATTGTTCATTTCATCATTTCATTGTTCATCTCATCATATGCCAATGCACTTGGCCATTTAGTGTATTTACACTCATACTTAACCCTTCTAGGGTTCATCATTTCATTTCATACATCTTAGGTTCACTTACTTTTGAACGTATGTTAGACTTATGAGTCTATACACACAAGCCATGAGACTTCATTCATAATTCGTTAAGTGATTCATACATTCCTAAGATTATATAGTACAAGACTTATGTATCTTGTATATACGCCAAGATCTTGATTTCGATCTAAGTAGATGGCATTATTCTTGGATGATTTGTTCACGTATGACTTATGTATCAAACGGAAGTTTGGGCAAGGAAACCCAAGTCTTGAATCAATTGGATATCATTTATATTTTTAATTGATTTTATTCTAATATTCATAACATTTTAACCCTAAGTTAAATCACAATATTAACATTGAAGGATTAATTTTCTACTTAACCTTTTCTTGAATTTGGCCGATGGGTTGTGGGTTCGAGCCCCCACAACCCCATTTTCATTTTTCATTAACATGATATTCTCCCATTTTTTCTTAAACCAAGAGGTTGTGGGATCAAACCCCCACAGCCTCTTTTATTTTACTCTTAATTTCGCCCAAGTAGGGAGGTTGTGGGTTCGAACCCCCACAGCCTCCTTACTTTTAATTAATTTTCGCTAAGGGGCTGTGAGGTGGTGGGTTCGAACCCCCACAGCCCCATATATATATTTTTAATATTTTTCTCCAAGTTTAGAGCATGGACAGTGAGGTCGTGGGATCGAACCCCCACGGCCTCACCTATTTTTTAAACTTATTTTCGCCTCCTTTATTCCAGCCTTGAGGTCGTGGGTTCGATTCCCACGCCTCACATCTTTTATTTTTCCTTATTTCTCCCTCTTCTTTGCTGCCCATAAGTCATGTGTTCGATTCCCCCCATCCCCATTTTTTTTTTTATTCATTTCGTGGGCAGCAGCTAAGGGGTTCGAATCCCCTTAGCCCCAACACATTATTTTTTTTTAAAATTCTCAACCTTGAGGTCCTGTGAGGTCTTGGGTTCGATTCCCCTTGACCTCACCTATTTTAATCACTTTTAAAACTCCTTCAAAATTTCCAGAAGCTGCCCGAAATCAACATCACAAGCTGGAAATTTTGATTCCCTTTTTGCAGCCTATTTTCTCCACTCTTTAACGTTAAAAGTTCATACATTTGGAGTAGTGTTTAGTGAGTACTTTAGGTGCGTTTTCATGGACATATTTGGCCAAGAATTTATCATTTAATTCAGCCACATTACACTTAATTGAACATCATCATTTACATAAGTTTATACACTTAAAATGACAACAAAAACCATATCAAACTTGAAGCTATAAATCAAAACTCATTTACAGTAAGTTTACAGTAAACTTTTTCACATACACACACATATTTTCGGCAACAAGGCTTGTCATTCATATGATTCCAAATACATGTTCATGAACATATTCATCACGAAAACACATTGCAACACCTAATTTCTACCAGCAAACATACCAACCTATGATTTGATGGGAGCTAATGACAGGGACATGCAACGGGGAACAACCCTAGTTTTCGGATTGAATATTCTGAATCCTAAGGGTCTCTTGGGAAAGGGACCAAGAGTAAGAAGACCCATACCTTTATTTTTCTTGTTCAACCACGAAATTGCTGCCCAAAATACTCTCCAAAATCAGTCCAAGTTCAACACTTCAACACCAATCGACGGAAGACTCCTCCCCTTTGCTTAAAGTGATGGATTTACGTTGTTTTTCTTAGATTTTTGGTGTGAGTTCTTCAAGTGTGAAGAACTTCAATATTTTTGTTTTTGAACTTGTTTTGGCAGAGAGAAAACGTGAGAGAGATAGTGAAACGTGAGAGAGAGAGATAGTGAGAGAGAGTGGCTTAAAATTAGGAGTTTTAGTTTGGGAATTAGTCAAACTAGGACTCTTTGTTAAACCTTTAAATAAAAATCTGATTTTTCTTTTTCTTAAATCAGCTAATATTTATTAATTAATTAAATTAATTTATCCATTTAAATAAAAACAAGTTAAATCATTGCTTCCACCTAGGTTCGAACCCGGGTGGAGCAAGACTTCACTTCAAGAGCTCAATTTCGGCTCTCTCTCCCCAAATTGCCCCTCCACTTTATTAATTAAATAATTACATATGTATTTAGGTAATTACGATATA
>JAJJBR010001326.1:0-120119 GCA_022817965.1 Solanum lycopersicoides
ATCATGAAATTTCAAAATCAATGAAGGGAATTAAAATATCCCTAAGAATGGCTGACAAGAACCTTTACCTGGAAACAAAGGTTAGGGAAAGAAGCCAAATTCAGACACGAAGACTACTACCCAAGTATCCTCCATTCCTTCATAGGCCAAGGGATTCTACCGCTGTGCAGATATTTCTTGCAAATAACCCTTGGTTGCTCCTAGTAGTTATGATAATAATGATCTTGTTGAGGCCACTCTGGGTAATGATGACAAGCTGAGGCTAATGCACCGGTCACTGATGCCCCGACAAATTGAGCGACTACTTAGATAGGATCCCGTATTTACCTCTCTTTTTGTCTTATCTTTATTTTAAATTTTGGATACTTTTGTTTGCATTTGAGAACAAATGATTTTATTGATGGTTGAGTGAGGCCCACCTTTTGTGTGACTCTTTTGTGATTGATTTTTTGTTAATATATTTGGGTCGTTATGATTAAAATTGTATTTTGTATTGCTTTTTGTCGAAGGCTTGAGCTTGTAGCACTTTGTTTATAATGGTAAATTGTCATGACCGGGGAGCACCCCTTAGAAGTAACATGTCATTCTTGACCTCTCGGAGGTCTTATACAAGCCCATAGTCATCATTCATCGAATGACATAAGAAATTTAGTGGAAAAGTTAAATATTTTCATAGCACATCATATGCTAGAACATCACTTCATATATATTTAAAATAACATCATACATAGTTAGACTTTACGTCTAGCTTAGTTAAAAATTTAAAGAAATTGATTATTAATTGCAATTTCCCATATTCCTGATATCCCATGAATCCCGTCTTCATATTAAAAAAATTTGCTATTTGTGTTCACTCATTGAATACAAACCCCTTTTTATTTTTAATTGATATTCGTGTCACTCTTTGATCTACTATGCTTTTATTCGTTAATGTCTTTAAGTATGATTGGTTAAAACATAGTTTTACTTCTCTACTTGATTCCGGACTACTAACTGCTCCCTTGGGACTCGACCCTAACTAACTAGTTAGGTTAATTACTATTGAACGATGGTTGATTTTAGAATTGGATGAAACCTCTTTGATTACGTTAACAATAAAAATGGTGTTGCTGCCGGGTAGCGGTGTTAGTATAGAACTTTTAGTTAAGCAGAATTTTTTTCTTGTTAGTTATAGTGATACTAATTAAATTTTTAGTTTTGTTTTTCTTTGTATAGTTGTTTTGAGGAGAGATTAGAGCATATTTGGTAAACATAATAACCCTATGTATTACCCTCCGTTAATAATTATGATTTTTAGGGATAACATCCTAAATTTCAGGAAATTGGTATGTGAGACCATTTATGTCTTCTGGCAACGGTTATAAATCCTATTGCACCAATGCCCAACTCATTGAATTCTAGATAAGATGGTCCTTGAGTGCTTCTACTGGGCCTTGGCTTCGAAAATAGTATGATGGTTGATCAACTCGCATAGGGTTATTTGATTCGACATTCCTATGAAATAGCATCCAAACATCCTTGATAGTACGACCAAGATCAACAAGGAGATAAAGAAGAATCAACACTTGGCCTTATTGTTGGACCATGTCCCATCCGGGGAGAACCCCCTAGACGTAACCGACGTCGTCGTCATCGGAGAGGACTAAGACTAGACTCTTAGTTTACATCATTGCATTCATAGGTTAAAATGCAGAAAATTTAAAACTTTTCTATCTATCATGAGGTCTATATAGACCTCTCGCATACACATAATATATTATAATTGAGTATACATAGACCCTTCGTAAAAATAGATTACATAGTCTTCTACTTTTATTGCACATATATATAAGTTATCTCATAGTCTTAAAATGGATGTCTTATCTCATAACAATCTAAAAAAGATTATCACAATTTGGCATAGCCCATACATCAATGTAATAAATCCACATATAGGCTATACAATCTTTAGTATTCAAATGAAAAGGAAAGAACTAAAAGCCTTATAACTAGAAACAACTTAATTAGCGTGATAGTGGCACTGCCCTCGGAAAGGGAGGACCTACCCAACTTGGATGAGTGAGAATTCCAAGTATTCTTCAAATTCATCTCAAAAGCCCTTCAACGACCAGAACCTAAAATGTTGGAAAAAAGGGTGAAAACGGGTTAGCACATCACATGTACTAAGTATGACACTATATGTACATACAATAACAAATGATGCTAAAAAGGGACATTCATTAAAACATGTTATTTTTCTTGAAAAACCTTATGCACACTCAATAACCAATTGCAAGTCATTAATGCATATTCATCAAGTCAATACCATGTACTATACAAGACTAAACTACCTTAAGTCAACTCAAGTCACATGCATATCAACATACTTGAACCCATAATCAAATACAACCTTATTATCAAGTCATAACATCACAAGCATGAATAAGAGTTCATTACAACATAACCAAAGCAAGACCATTATTCATGACCCACATTAAGTCCATTTGTGCAATGACTAAGAAAATCCCCATAACCTTACTTAATCAAACAAACCTAAAAAGAACCACAACCAATGTCCAACTCCACATATCACATCATTAAGAGTACCTAATATCATACTTTAGCAATATAGACCAAACATATATTCATAAGTGAATTCAACATCATAAGGTGCTATCAACATGTAAGATCATCATATACATATCATTTACATTTATAAGCATATACCTACATAAGAACATCCTCCTAAGAATCTCTTCAAGGCTAACCAATGCAATGTATAGGTAAAGTCCCATACCCCTACCTAGACTAAGCTAAACCCTTTAGGTCATCCTAGTTAGAGTGCAGTCATTACTTTATTTTACCTTTAGGGAACATCTTGCCTTAATCGGCATAGACCACATGAGCTAATGTTGAATCCAATGTCATGGAACCCTACACCGAAAGAAGGTGGACTACTTGCTAAGGTAGTACCATAACATGAACATAGCAGCTACGTGGATCCACTACCTAGTATCCCTATGGGGGCAACATAGTTCAATAACTAGGAAATATAGTTGGGACCCTCTTTATGCTACATGCATTTTAGTCTCCAATATCATGAATATGTTAGTGATCCTAACTTCCCTATGTGGGAAGGAACACTCCTCACTCTAATGCACTCTGTGCAAAGCTAGATTCCCTTTTTGAAATGTCTATAAGACTTTATGAACAATCATAGATTAATTTAAGTCATAGGGTCTATCATTTGTATAATCATCATCATCATAGCTTAGTAATGACTTCATGAGTAATTTCATTTCATTACAATTCATACATGTCAGGTTAGCACATTTACATAAGCATATCATGATAAGGCACATTGGTAAGTTATCACTATGCTTATAACATTTACATCTTAGCCAACACCTCATAAACCTTAATAAAGACATTTCAATTCAACATCATACCAACCCTATCAATCTTAGCATAAAGTATACTTCAATACAACACCATCACTTAATCACAAGTAACCAGAATTGAAGTAAAGAGTTGAGATCACAAGACTTACCAAGTCTCCTTCATAAGTCATCATCAAGGTCTTACCATCAACCCTCCAATTAAACCCAACAATGGGTGTAATATAATCACACAAAATCAATCAATAATGAAGTCAATTGATTCACTACACGACAATCCTTCACTAGTTAATAGCTTAAGATTAGAAACTTAGGTCAAATTCATAATCTACTTCACAACCTAGGTCAATTACTCAAGAACTAACATGATAGGATTAAAATACATATCAATATATTAATAAATTGACATGATAACAGCATAGGATAGTAATTCAACCAATAACCAAGTCAATTGAACCAACACTACATAATTTAACTCAAGATCACAACCTAGGGTTAAGGAGAAAAGGTCATCTTCTACAAACTAGACAAATCCATCAATATGTAGTGTAATATAGTCATAATTCATCATAGTCTAATCAATTCAATCCATAGAACCATAAAAATCCTATTGAAAGATAAATTTCGAGATTGGAAGAAACCCATATGAAAACTCATCTTTTTGAAATCAAATTGAAGGAACCCTTTGGGAGAAGAGATCCCAAAGGTGAAAGAAATCTCGTACCTTGTTGACTGATTAATTTTGATGGAGAATTTTTTTTCTTTATCAGCCCTAGAACCCTCTTGACCTTGAATTCTATGGTTTTCTTCTTTCGGAGATGGAAAGAAGAAAGAAGGAGGAGCAATTTGAGTTGTGGGAATTATTAGGGTTAGGTTAGCTTAATTAGGTTAGGGTCTTTATATAGGTTGTGACGTAACTTAATTAGACTACTCTTAACCCCTAACTAATTAACTAACCACCTAATTAATTAATTTAATAAACTTGAAAACGTGCAGCAAAATTAGTGCCCTCACAGACGACACCACGCCTACGGGGTTTGTCAATCAACAGACCACGAGACAAACCATCTTTTTGGTCCGTCGTTTGTGAATGAGGCTGTCCAAAGCAGGACTTCCATGGATTTTTCTAAGTGACCATAAACGGAGGCATTTACGCCCCGTCGATTCACAAATGGCTCGTCTCCTGCAACACGTCGATGGACACTACCTTTTGGCAGCTTTTGCAAAATTTCAAGGGTCCATCCTCAAGCGCCCTTGGTTGGTCCTTGGGTAGTCGTACCCGGACGTTTCAACTACAAACAAACTATAATACTTATTAGACCCCTTTCCACCAAATTTCATCATTTTCCGAATCCTAAAACTTAGTCAAATATGCTAAGGCACACTAGCATCTCATTTAACTAGTTCCCGGACGTCATGGGAATTCTTTGACGTTTTGATTTCAAAACTTCCTAAATGACTTATGTACATTAAAATTGACCTTAAAATAGTGCCTAAACCTTTTGATACCTATGTTAGGCTCTAGAACACGTCTTAGACTTTCATAATGTTACACGCCAGCTGGATATCTTGATCGAAAAGGTCAAGGACTTGGAAGTACGTCCTAAAAAGAAGGAAAAGTAAATTAACTTTCACGAGCATCGAAAAATGAAGAAGCAAGAGGGTGGAGGAATTGAAGAGGGACTCTTACTTATCCTTCACAAAGTCAAAGAACACGACAAAGTGTTGGAGAAGATAAGAGAGAATGTCTTGATGCTGAAGTAGAAGACAACCTCTCATCCCATGTTCATTCAACTTTTGGAGACCCAAATGGACCAAGTTCTACTTTGTCTCGTCTCAGGGATAGAAGAGGGCAGTCATTATGTAAATGAGGCGAACCCCATTAATGGAACTTGAGTTGAGACTTATTTTGTGCCACGATGTTAATTAAGGCACTTTTGGGGTGGCACCCCAAGGTTTCATTAATTTATGTTTATTTTTGAAAAATTGTGTATCGAATGTGTAGGAAAAAGTAAGGAAAGTGATTAATATGTGCCCGAATAGGCATCTAAAGGTCCTGACATCGTATCACTGAAGAGGTCAGCGACCTTGACTTAGACCACAGTTGGACTCAAGACACCTTTAATTTGGAGTTTGTAAAACCTGGTGTACTTAGTAAGTCATTGGTGAATCACTAACCAGTTAGGCGATCATGAACTAGTGATTTGGCTAGCACGACTAATGTCGCAAAATAAGTGACATCTTGAAGGTTTTTATAAGGCCCAAGGTTTAACCTTTCAAACCTTCACATTTTCAATCACATTCGACCTTTACAAACTCACACCAACTTAGTATTTTTTTATATTTCTTGATTTATTATTGTATTTCAGTTGTTGATTGGTTCTCTTATTTGAAATACATTGTCGCCTAGCATTGCAATCTTATAGTTATCGGCGTAGAAGTTTGGTTTTCAAACTGTGAGTTCTTTTTATGAATTTTGTACTGAAGTGCAATGATATGATCATGTTGAAGTATGGTGGGAATTTCTTTTAGAATTTATTCTTATAATTGCCTATTTTAATTTGAATATCTTGATTGATGTGTGTATAGGGTTGAAATATCGTAGTTTTGTGCCTTAAAGTGAACTAAATCTTTAGGGGTTGTGCTTGCATGGTGGTGGGTTCTATGGGTATAGTGTTAATTTTAGTTGTGCATGCTTTTATTATGTTTTCAGGGGTTTCAGGGTTGAATTTGAGAAGTTTGGTTGAAAAAAGGCACGTTGGGTAGTTTGGAAAGCTGGGTCGAGCTCGTAGAACAACTTGATGGGTCTCCTAATGTCCACATCTCGCTCTTGATTTCATTGTATATTACTTTCTTGGTTTTGTAATTTTCGATGATAATCCTTAGGTCACAAGGGCAATCAGTGACTCGCCAAAAGTCTTCTCTCTAACCCCTTTGTCAGCTCGTCTAAGTCCTTTTATCACTATAACTTTTAGCAGACTTGCTCGCCGAAAATTGTTTGACATACACCGATCTTTTTGGAGAGTCTATTTGCAAATAAGAGGCTACATGTTTATTAGATTATCTTCTATCTTTTGATTTTGCAGACATGGCAAACAGAAAGTCGCAAGAAGAAACATGCCACCCCGAAAAATAAGACAACAAAATTTCAAAATCAATGAAGGGAATTCAATTATCCCTAAGAAAGGCAGACAAAAACCTTTACCTGGGAACAAAGGTTAGGGCAAGAATCCAAATTCAGACACGAAGACCACAACCCGAGCCTTCTTCATTCCTTCTTGGGCCTGGTGATTCTATACCGCTATGGAGATATTTCTTGAAAATAGACCCTTGGATGCTCCTATTAGGTATGATAATAATGATCTTTTTGAGGTCATTCTAGGTAACGATGCCTAAGTTGAGGCTGATGCACCGATCACTGATGTCCCGACAGATTGAGCAACTGCTTAGATAGGATCCCCTCTTTACCTCTCTCTTTTCTTATCTTTATTTTAAATTTTGGATAATTTTGTTTTCATTTGAGAACAAATGATTTTATTTAGGGTTGAGTGAGGCTCACCTTCTGTGTGACTCTTTTGTGATTGATGTTTTGTGAATATATTTGGGTCGTTATGCTTTAAATAGTATTTTGTATTGCTTTTTGTGGAAGGCTTGAGCTTGTAGTGTTGTGTCATAATGGTAAATTGTCATGATCAGGGAGCACCTCCTAGAAGTAACATGACGTACTTGACCTCTCGGAGGTCTTATACAAGCCCATAGTCATCTCACTTAAGCCTTAGAAAATCATATTTTTAATTTAAATAACAAGGAGTCCTAGTTTGACTAAGTCTTCACCTAAAACTCCTACTCCTAAACTTATTCTCATGTCTCTCCACTCTCATTCTCACGTTATTTATCAGTAAAAGAACAAAAAATAATAGTTCATCACTATTGAAGAACTTGAACGCTAAAGCTCAAAAGAAAACTAGTCTAAAAACGAAAAGCAAAAAGCAAATTTCTCGACGGGTTGTGCTTGAAGTTTCGTTGGTGAGGCATTGATTTGGTGGGAGTTGACAGTGCATTGGATCAGTTTTGAAAAAGTGTTGAACGACAGAAAAGGTATGGGTTTCTTCCTCTTGGTCCCTTTCCCAAGAGACCCCTAGGATTCAGTCGAAATCTAATCCAAAAACTAGGAATGTTTCCCCGTTGCATGTCCCTATCACTAGCTCACATCGATTGTTGTAGGTTGGGTATGTTTGCTAGTAGAATTTAGGGATGTAATGTGTTTTCATGATGATTATGTTCATGTATGTATGTTCGAGTTTATGTGATTATTAAGTATGCTTTTCCAAAACTATGTGATAAGTGAGTGTACAAAGGGGTGTTAACATGGTTCTTGGTCACGGGTTGGAGCATGAAAATGGCATGTTAAATCCCTGTGTTTTTGTATAAAATTACTTGGGAAAATGCATATAATAATGTACGAAATGTCCAACGAATTGTCATAAAAATCTAATGTACAAAGGTTGAGAAAAATGGAGTGAAAACATGACCAAATTTCTAGAAAAAAATTTGAGGTCTCGGCATAGGCAACATTGAGGATTTGGGTTTTCAAAAAATAAAATAAAATGTGTGAGGTCATCAGGGATTGAACCCGAGACCTCACCATATGTAAGCTTCTGAAAATTCAATAATAAAAATGAGGTAAGGGGGATTCGAAATGGGATAATGCTTAAATGAGATAAGGGGGATTCGAAATGGGATAATGCTTAAATGAGATAAGGGGGATTCGAAATGGGATAATGCTTAAATGAAGAAATCAAAGAGGGAAAAATAAATAAAATGAGGTGTGTGGGGATCGAACCCACAACCTCTCGGATAGGTGAGGAAATTAGTAGAATAATTAAAGAAAAGTAAAATGAGGTTGTGGGGTATCGATCCCACATCCTCTCGGTCAAAAACAGAAAAGTCAAGGAGAGAACGAAAGAAAAGAATTGTAGGAGTTGGAATTCGATCTCGGGTCCCCAAGCTGAAATTTTAAATCCAATTTTAATATAAGACTAAATGTTGCTCAAGGGATTCGAAATCGGGTTCCCTTGCCCAATTCCGTATTGATGCATAAGTCTTACGTGAATAAATATTTAATGAAAGTTGCCTATAGGAAATCATAATCGAGACCTTGGCATACTTAAAAGATGCATAAGTTTTGTATCATATAATCTTTGGTAAGTATATGTCACTTAGACGAATTATGAACGAAGCCTCATGGCTTGTACGTATGGGTTCATAAGTCCAGCGTACGTTTAAAAGTAAGTGAACCTAAGATGTATATGATAAAATGATGTGACCCCAGGAGGGTTAAGTAAGAGTGTGAAACACACTAAAAGGCCAAGTGCATTGGCATATGTTGAAATGAACATTCACGAAATGGGGTGAGTAATTATGAAGATCTAATATGCGAAAGTTAATGAATGTGGTGACAACATGATAAGAGGTTAATATGAAAGACGAGATATATCTCAAATGAGCCTAATAAGTGTTACCAAAAACCATACTCACCTATGAGAGTGTACAACTAATAAATAGACTAGTCTCTAAGAAACACTCTAATGAAAATATTGAGATTAATGCACACTTAATACTAATGATGACATGAGAAATCCTCTAATGAGCAATGATGCCCTCATGCTAAAAGCCAGCTTCTATGATGTGTGAGATGAATGTAATGGAACTTTATACGGAGCACCGATAGGCTAGCTATGAGTCGCGATTCCTTCTTTAGGGAAGGCAGAGGTTCGTGTAAATCTCATGAGATGAGACAATCCGTTTAGGAGGGTATGGGTCTACTTATATCTCCTAGTCTTTGAACCTATGTTGCCAACATAGGGTTCTAGCAGGGTTCAATTCCCTATACACGTTAGCACACTGGATTTCATGAGCTCACATGATCTATGTTCGTTAATGTTAAAGTTCCCAAAGAAAGAATGAGGTCAGCCTCATGTAATGCACACAATGAAATGAACGATACCAAAGGTGTTTGGATAGGAAAATCAAGAGGTGAACTAGACTCAAGTAATGACACTAGGCCATTCTTGGTCATTGCACAGGGAACCCGAAGAGAGTCCTAAACAAAATCCTAGGTATATAAATGAATTAAAAAAATGAAGTATGTATGAATGAATGAAGCAGACTTTGTGTTTTCTAAAGAAGGCTCCCTAGTTAACGTCCCATATGTTGAGCCCTCATTTGGGAAGTCCTAATGTTAAGTCCGTGATTCCAAGGTCTCACGGCATATGAATGAATGATATGTGATATATGTATGTACTAAATGAAATATGTTATGTGTTGTGTGCAATATGAAAAGAATGATGATGCATGTTACTCTCATATCATGACTTTCCTAATCTGATTTGGCAAGTCCTACTGACTTGGCTTCCCATAACTCATATTGTTAAGAGAGAGCTCTTCTTAATCATGCATGTCCTTGGTGTGTACTTGCATACACCCATACTTAGTACAAGTGTGTACTAATTTCATACAACCCTCTACTTTTAGGTGCAGGTGCATGTGAACGCTAGAGCTTACAAGACTATGTTGAAGCTATCCGTACGTGGAGCATTCATCCGGACATGGTAGTCCCTCATGCTTTCGAGGATGCTTATCTTTTATATTCTATCCTAGAAGTAGACATGAGCTAGTGGAGGGTGTTCCACTAGTGTTTCTTTCTTACTTATTTTCAGACGTCGTATTGGTGCCATTTTGGCAACTTTATATTAATGCAGTTATGAACTATTTCCTTCATTTGAATATCTTATTATTAGATGGTGGTTGTGAACTGATGTGGTATAATGCAATTCTTACTATGAAGTCTATGTATACTTCAAAGCAAACAAAAGTTTTAAATTTTCCGCTAAAATTAACCTATACGATGTAATGAGGACGTATGTAGGCTTGTCTCCGACCTTCGAGAGGTCAATGACGCCGGTTTGGGCTAGGGTCTAGACCCCAGTCGTGACAAATGTGGTATCATAGCATTAGGTTTAATTCCAAGGATAATAAACTCACATCAACCACATCGTCTAGTTTCTAAGTTAAGGTAGTGAAGTGCATCACTATCATGAATTAGAGATTGCATGATGCGTAGGAAAATTTCCCTTCTTCTGATCTTATCGTGCCTTCTCTAATGTCTTATTACTTGGTGTTATGAGCATATCTAACATCAATTCTTATTTTTTTCAGAAAATGAACACCAGGGGGAACGCTGGTCGGGGAAGAAGAGAAGCAACTGCTGGGGGCAATCAAGTTCCACCACAAGCTCCAGCTGCAGAGTCGCCATGGCAGTTAACCTAGCTGGGTTGACTGATGCGTAGGTGCGGACCGCTTTGGGACAGATGGCTCAAGCCATCACTGTGCAGGCTTAGGCTATGATGGCCCAGGCCAATAGACAGGAGGTTTAGAGGGAGAACCCACCAGCCCACAACATGGCAAACAGGTTGCGGGATTTTACGAGGATGAATCCTCCAATCGTTACAGGATCTAAGACTGCAGAGGATCCTCAACTGTTCGTGGAGGAGGTCCAGAAGATTCCGGTGGCGATGGGGGCCATGGAGATTGAGAAAGCTGAGCTGGCCTCGTACCAGCTAAAGGATGTTGCACAGGCTTGGTGGAAGATGTGGCAGGATAGCAGGGCGTTAGGCGGAGGTCCAATCACATGGGAGCTGTTTAAGACAGCCTTTCTGGAGAGGTTCTTCCCTAGAGAGATGAGAGAGGCTAAGCTTGAGGAGTTCATCAACCTTAAGCAGGGCTCGATGACTGACAGGGAGTATTCCCTGAAATTCGTAAAATTGTCCAGGTATGCCACTTCCCTTGTGTCGAACAGCAGGGATGAGATGAGCAGGTTCCTTATAGGAATCTCGGAGGACATGCAAGAGGAGTGTCGGGCTGCGATGCTCCAAGACAGCATGGACTTGTCCAGGCTGATGGTGCATGTCCAGCAGGATGAGGACAGCAGGAAGAAGAGTAGAGTCCGTGAGGTCAGGAGGCCTAACACTTCTGACCAGACAGGTCCCAGCAGTGGTGGTGGCAGGAGCACTTTTGAAGTTCGTGATCAGCCCAGATTTAAGAAAAGGCATCAGATTTCATGGAACTCTAACTCTCAGAGGAGTGCAGCACCCAGAGGAGGCATACCCGGTCCCAAGAAGGGAAATGAAGGTGATGTGCAGCGTCCCAGAAAGGAATGTGGAAAGTGTGGTCGTATTCACAGTGGAGAGTGTAGACTAGGCACAAATGCCTGCTTCGGTTGCGGGAAGAACGGAATATGGTCAGGGTCTGTCCACAGAATAGAGGTCAGGCTGGAGGTAATGCTCAGCCTAGGGCTAATCCCAGAATGTTGCTGCAGCCGAGCCTCCTAAGAGGAACAGATTCTACGGCTTGAAGGGCAGGGAGGAGCAGGAGAAGTCTGCTGATGTAGTCACAGGTATGCTGCAAGTTTTCTCAACTTCTGTTTATGCTTTACTTGATCCAGGGTCTACGCTTTGTTTTGTGACTCCCTTGCTTGCTCTTACTTTTGAAACACTACCTGAGGTTTTGCATAATCCTATCGTAGATAGTACTCCGTTAGGAGAAATCTGAGAGCTGATAGGGTTCATAAAGACTGCCCAATACCAGTATGTGGTAAGACTATGTGTGCAGACCTTGCTGAGTTACCCATGAATGACTTAGATATTATACTTGGTATGGACTGGCTCCATAAATGTTATGCCTTCATGGATTACCGTAGTAGGGTTGTGAGATTTTGCTTCCCTAATGAAGTAGAGCTGGTCTGGGAGGGGTACAATTCGAGTCTTTCAAGTCCCTTGATTTCGAACCTAAAAGCTAATAAAATGATGTCCCAGGGATTGTTATGCCATCTTGTGAGTGTCAATGATCTAGATCATGACATTCCTTCCATAGACGCTGTCCCTGTAGTAAGTGAGTTCCAAGATGTTTTCCCCGATGATTTGCCTGGAGTCCCTCCCCCTCGAGAGATTTATTTTGGTATCGACCTAGATCACGATACCAAACTGATTTCAATTCCTCTCTACAAAATGGCTCCAGCTGAACTCAAAGAGTTGAAGCTGCAGTTAAAAGATCTCACTGATAAGGGCTTCATCCAGCCGAGCATATCCCCTTGGGGCGCTCCAATGTTGTTTGTGAAAAAGAAGGATGGAACCCTTAGGATGTGTATCTATTATCGGCAGCTTAACAAAGTCAGTATAAAGAACAAGTATCCACTTCCCAAAATAGATGAATTATTCGATCAGCTCCAAGGGTCTAGTTTCTTCTCGAAGATTGATCTTCGTTCCGGGTATCATCAGCTTAGCGTTAGGGATGAAGATATCCCAAAGACAGCCTTTCGTACCCGTTATGGTCATTATGAGTTCCCAGTCATGTCATTTGGTCTCACTAATGCACCAGCTGCATTTATGGACCTCATGATACGAGTCTTCCGTGAATACCTTGATTCTTTCGTCATAGTATTCATTGATGACATCCACATCTACTCTAAGACCAAGGAAGAGCATGAACAACATTTGAGACTAACCCTGCAGGTACTTAGACAACATCAGTTGTATGCCAAATTCAGCAAGTGTGAATTCTGGCTTAGATCAGTGGACTTTCTGGGTCATGTTGTGTCCGATCAGGGTGTGGAGGTGGACCCGAGGAAGACTGAGGTTGTTAAGAACTAGCCAAGACCTCTTACTCCCACCGATATCCATAGCTTTCTGGGATTGGTTGGTTACTACCGCAAGTTTATGGAGGGTTTTTCTTTCATTGCTGCCCCACTGACAGCTTTGACTAAGAAAAAAGCCAAGTTTGAATGGGCGGAGACATGTGAGAAGAGTTTCCAGGAGGTCAAGGACAGACTCACTTCAGCCCGAGTGCTTACGTTGCCTAAATGTGGTGAGAGTTACAATATTTATTATGACGCATCTAGGGTTGGTTTGGGTTGTGTTCTTATGCAGGGTGGTAAGGTGATAGCCTATGCGTCCAGACAGCTCAAGGTTCATGAGAAGAATTATCCCACTCATGACATGGAGTTTGCAGCTGTGGTATTTGCATTAAGCTGTGGAGGCATTACTTGTACTGGGTGCATTTGGATGTGTTCAGAGACCACATGAGTCTCCAGTACGTGTTCACACAGAGGGACTTGAATCTACGTCAGCGGAGATGGTTGGAGCTGTTGAAGGACTATGACATGAGTGTCCACTACCATCTAGGGAAGGCAAATGTTGTAGCTGATGCTTTGAGCATGTTGAGCATGGGGAGTACAACCCACATTGATGATGGGAAGAAGGAGTTGGTGAAGGATGTACACAGACTAGCCAGACTAGATGGTCTCTACTAGTGGGGGTGTTTCAGTTCATTCTAGTTCTGAATCATCCTTGGTAGTTGAAGTCAAGAAGGGTCAGCATCTTGATCCTGTGTTGATGGAGTTGAAGGACTCATTGTTGATAAAGATGAATGAGTCCTTTGCTTTGGGAGGTGATGGCATACTTAGGTACCAGGATAGGCTCTGTGTACCAGACGTGGATGATTTGCGACCAAGATTGTTGCAGAGGCCCATGGTTCCAGGTATTCGATACATCCAGGTTCCACTAAGATGTATCATGACCTCAAGCAGATCTATTGGTGGGATGGCATGAAGAAGGACATTGCTGAGTACGTGGCCAGGTGTCCTAATTGTCAGCAGGTTAAGGCGGAGCACCTTAAGCCTGGTGATCTCACTCAGATGATTAAGGTTCCGACTTAGAAGTGGGAGGCCATTAACATGGACTTCGTGGTTGGTCTTCCGAGGACTAGGAGACAACATAACTCCATATGGGTTATTGTTGACAGGATGACTAAGTCTACCCACTTTATCCCTGTGAAGTCTACTTACAGGGCCGAGAATTATGTGAGACTCTACATTGATGAGATTATGAGGTGGCATGGGATTTTTTTGTCTATCATTTCGGACAGAGGATCTTAGTTCACTTCGCATTTCCCGAGATCCTTCCAGAAAATCTTAGGCACGCAGGTAAAGCTCAGTACCGCTTTCCATCCTCACAGAGATGGCAAGCAGAGCGCACCATATAGACATTGGAGGACATGTTGAGGGTGTGTGTGATCGACTTTAGGGGTAGTTGGGATGACCATCTGCCATTGATAGAGTTCTCGTATAATAACAGCTATCACTCCAGCATTGGGATGGCACCGTTTGAGACACTGTATAGTAGGAGGTGTAGGTCTCCAGTTGGGTGGTTCGAGATTGGAGAGTCATCCATTTTGGGTCTAGAGATCATTCATGAGGCCTTAGAGAAGGTCAGGGTGATTAGGGACTGGTTGGCTACTGCTTAGAGTCGGCAGAAGTCTTATGCAGATAACAGAAAGCGGCCCTTAGATTTTGATGTTGGAGACCATGTCTACTTCAAGATATCTCCCATAAAGGGGGTGATGAGGTTCGGCAGGAAGGGGAAGTTGAGTCCGAGGTACGTTGGGTCATACGAGATTCTACAGCGTGTGGGTGAGGTGGCCTATGAGTTGGCGTTGCCTGCGGAGCTAGCTTCTGTTCATCCAGTCTTTCATGTCTCTATCTTAAAGAAGTGCCTTGGTGATCCAGCATCGATTCTACCTATTGAAGGTTTGGGGGTTGATGAAGACTTGTCCTATGAGGAGGTTCCTATTGAAATTTTAGATCGGCAAGTGAAGCGGCTGAGAAACAAGGAGGTTGCCACAGTGAAGGTATTATGGAGGAACCATCTTGTTGAGGGTGCTACGTGGGAGGCCGATGCCGATATGAGATCCCTCTATCCTCATCTTTTCAGCTCTTGAGATTAGACTTCCTACTCTTAAGTCTATGTTTCCTTATCTCCTCTATTCTTTGTTGCTATTGCTTGACTGTATATAGTACTTATGTTTTGATATGATTGGCATTGTGCTAGATAATTAGATGTGTCATTTGAGGACAAATGTTCCTAAGGGGGGATAATGTATCAACCCGAAAATATACTATGCGAAGTAATGCCTAAACGTACCTAGAATGCCTAGATTAGACAAGGTTAACACGGCTTGAACCAGACCTCAGAACCTATGCACCAGCCAAGCCAACCAACTTGGTGAGTTAGTTGAGCTAGGCAAGCTTGGGTCCAGCCATGTAGGGCACCCGAATATTAAGATTCACCCGGATGAGTCTTAACCGGACTTGAAAGGGGTAATCTTAGGTTTGGAGGGTATAGGGGTAAAATGGTCTTTCCAAGCTAAGGGTAGTATCGTAATTACCCTAAGTATTTAATTAATTAATTATGTATTTTAGTGGACAGTTCGGGTTGGGTCGACCCGGATTGACCCGTTCGCAAGAAGAGCTTCACTCAGGTTCGATCCTTGGTGGAAGCAATATTAAATCGAATTAATTAATATTTCATTATCTGATTTAAGTAAGGGTAGGCTAGTCATCTCACTTAAGCCTTAGAAAATCATATTTTTAATTTAAATAACAAGGAGTCCTAGTTTGACTAAGTCTTCACCTAAAACTCCTACTCCTAAACTTCTTCTCACGTCTCTCCACTCTCATTCTCACGTTATTTATCAGTAAAAGAACAGAAAATAATAGTTCATCACTCTTGAAGAACTTGAACGCTAAAGCTCAAAAGAAAAACTAGTCTAAAAATGAAAAGCAAAAAGCAAATTTCTCGACGGGTTGTGCTTGAAGTTTTGGTGGCGAGGCATTGATTTCATGGGAGTAGGCACTGCATTGGACAGTTTTGAAACAGTGTTGAACGACATAAAAGGTATGGGTTTCTTCCTCTTGGTCCCTTTCCCAAGAGACCCCTAGGATTTAGTCGAAATCTAATCCAAAAACTAGGAATGTTTCCCCGTTGCATGTCCCTGTCACTAGCTCCCATCGATTGTTGTAGGTTGGGTATGTTCGAAGGTAGAATTTAGGGATGTAATGTGTTTTCGTGATGATTATGTTCATGTATGTATGTTCGGATTTATGTGATTATTAAGTATGCTTTCCGAAACTATGTGATAAGTGAGTGTACAAAGGGGTGTTGCCGTGGTTCTTGGTCACGGTTTGGAGCATGAAAATGGCATGTTAAATCCCTGTGTTTTTTTATAAAATTACTTGGAAAAATGCATATAATAATGTACGAAATGTCCAACGAATTTCCATAAAAATCTAACGTACAAAGGTTGAAAAAAATTGAATGAAAGCATGACCAAATTTCTAGAAATCTGGAAATTTGGTCTCGGCATAGGCAGCATTGAGGATTTGGGTTTTCAAAAAAAAAAATGTGTGAGGTCATCAGGGATTGAACCCGAGACCTCACCATATGTAAGCTGCTGAAAATTCAATAATAAAAATGAGGTAAGGGGGATTCGAAATGGGGTAATGCTCAAGTGAAGAAATGAAAGAGGGAAAAATAAATAAAATGAGGTGTGTGGGGATCGAACCCACAACCTCTCGGATAGGTGAGGAAATTAGGAGAATATTTAAAGAAAAGCAAAATGAGGTTGTGGGGGTTCGATCCCACATACTCTCGGTCAAAAACAGAAAAGTCAAGGAGAGGAAAGAAAGAAAAGAAATGTAGGCATTGGAATTCGATCTCGGGTCCCTAAGCTGAAATTTTAAATCAAAATTTAATATAAGACTAAATGTTGCTCAAGGGATTCTAAATCGGGTTCCCTTGCCCAATTCCGTATTGACGCATAAGTTGAACATGAATAAATATTTAATGAAAGCTGCCTATAGGAAATCAAAATCGAGACCTTGGAATACTTAAAAGATGCATAAGTCTTGTATCATATAATCTTGGGTAATTATAAGTCACTTAGACGAATTATGAACGAAGCCTCATGGCTTGTACGTATGGGTTCATAAGTCCAGCGTTCGTTTAAAAGTAAGTGAACCTAAGATGTATATGATGAAATGATGTGACCCAGGTGGGTTAAGTAAGAGTGTGAAATACACTAAAAGGCCAAGTGCATTGGCATATGATGAAATGAACATTCACGAAATGGGGTGAGTAATTATGAAGAGATAATATGCGTAAGTTAATAAATGTGGTGACAACACGATAAGAGGCTAATATGAAAGACGAGATCAATCTCAAATGAGCCTAACAAGTGTTACTTAAAACAATACTCACCTATGAGAGTGTAAAACTAATAAAGAGACCAGTCTATAAGAAACACTCTAATGAAAGTATTGAGATTAATGCACACTTAATACTAATTATGAGATGAGAAATCATCTAATGAGAAATGATGCCCTCATGCTAGAAGCCAGCTTCTATGATGTGTGAGATGAATGTAATGTAACTTTATACGGAGCACCGATAGGCTAGCTATGAGTCGTGATTCCTTCTTTCGGGAAGGCAGAGGTTCGTGTAAATCTCATGAGATGATGCTGTCCATTTAGGCGGGTATGGGTCTCCTTATATCTCCTAGTCTTTGAACCTATGCTGCGAACAAAGGGTTCTAGCAGGGTTCAATTCCCTATACACGCTAGCATATTTTGGTTTCACTTTGGACGGTGATTCCACCTCTTTTAGTGTGGGGTAGACACTGGATTTCATGATCTCACATGATCTATGTCGGTTAAAGTTAAAGTTCCCAAAGAAAGAATGAGGTCAGCCTCATGTAATGCACACAATGAAACGAATGATACCAAAGGTGTTTGGATAGGAAAATCAAGAGGTGAACTAGACTCAAGTAATGACACTAGGTCATTCTTGGTCATTGCACAGTGAACCCGAAGAGAGTCCTAAACAACATCCTAGGTATATAAATGAAGGAAAAAAATAAAGTACGTATGAATGAATGAAGCAGACTTTGTGTTTGCTAAAGAAGGCTCCCTAGTTGAGGTCCTATATGTTGAGCCCTCATTTGGGAAGTCCTAATGTTAAGTCCGTGATTCCAAGGTCTCAAGGCATATGAACGAATGATATGTGATATATGTGTGTACTAAATGAAATATGTTATGTGATGTGTGCAATATGAAAAGAATGATGATGCATGTTACTCTAATAGCATGACTTTCCTAATCTGATTTGGCAAGTCCAACTGACTTGGCTTACCATAACTCATATAGTTAGGAGAGAGCTCTTCTTAATCATGCATGTCCTTGGTGTGTACTTGCATACACCCATTCTTAGTACAAGTGTGTACTAATTCCATACAACCCTCTACTTTTAGGTGCAGGTGCAGGTGGACGCTAGAGCTTACGAGACTACGTAGAAGCTATCTGAACGTGGATCATTCATTCGGACTTGGTAGGCCCTCAAGCTTTCGAGGATGCTTATCTTTTATATTCTATCCTAGAAGTAGACATGAGCTAGTGGAGGGTGTTCCACTAGTCTTTCTTTCTTACTTATTTTCAGACGTCGTATTGGTGCCATTTTGGCAACTTTATATTAATGCAGTTATGAACTATTTCCTTGATTTGAATATCTTATTATTAGATGGTTGTTGTGAACTGATATGGTATAATGCAATTCTTACTATGAAGTCTATGTACAAACAAAAGTTTTAAATTTTCCGCTAAAATTAACCTATACGATGTAATGAAGACGTATGTAAGCTTGTCTGCGACCTACGAGAGGTCAACGACGCTGGTTTCGGCTAGGGTCTAGACCCAAGTCGTGACACTTTTGACCCAAGAAATTATGTATGATTTATGTTCGTGAAGTCTCTGACCCTCATCACCATCATACCCACAATAGGGTTCACAGGAGGTGTATATATTAGATTGAGTCTTCATAGCTTGATTCAACACATAGAAAGCGGATATAATCTAGATATGTGACACTTGCTCGGCCAATGGATCGACCAGATCTAGTGGAACTTTGGGTTCCATATTCTCACCAATATTTCTTTTCACAGGAGCTCTCCGATAAGGCATATATTAAAAAGCACAGAAATAGAGATAGGTGGAAGACCGATATTGAGTTTAACTCTATCACACAACATAAGAGTAATGAAAGAAGTGAAGTTGCCAAAATGATTTGTAACCTCCTATTCAATAATTTGACGTGCTTTATAATTTTGAAAGACTCTACTCGATGACCCTTGTCAGGCTCCTACAAACTTCGATGCCCCTTGTCAGGCTCCTACAAACTTCGATGCCTCTTGTCAGGCTCCTACAAACTATACAAACTATTGCTTTGAATGCAAAGCTATCACGACCCAAACTAGATCCTAGATGTCACACGACTAATAGAACGTAGAGTCCCTAGAAAAGTAATTTGATATAAGAATGAAACTATGACCATAACATAAAACATTTAAAGCAATGAAAGTGATATAAGTCTTCAATCCTTAGTACATAAATAATACAAAAATTGAGTACATAAGAGAATACACAAAGCACAAACTATATCTAACAAAACCTTTACTAATCATAATGTTTTCAGGAAAAACCCTAAACTGCAATCACATGTTGGCAGCAAAGTCTATTATAATTTTGATGACTTCCATTTTGGCTACAAGTGCAAAGGTCTTATCATAGTCAATTCATTCTTCTTGATTATAAACTTGGACCACTAGTCTTGACTTATTTTTTATGATTCTACCATGGTGATCAAGTTTAATCTGAAAACCATGTGGTGATGAAGTTCTTCCTGCATTGATGTCACCCATTCATCATCTTTTAAAGCCTCATTAATTTCTAGGGCTCAATGGTGGATATGAAGGCTCAATACGTAACTAGATTTCTTGTTTTAGATCTAGTTTGTATTCCAAAGTCAAGTAGAGAGACATGATTTTCTAGAGGATAAGAAGATTGTTGTTTCCATCCTTACTTACTAGTTATCTCTTCTTCAATATCGATAGTTGATTCATCTTCTTCAGGTTCTTTTTTTGAGAATATTCCTCTTGAGTAGTAGTAGTGGGACTGGGTTCCTCCATAGGTTTTGCATTGTTTCCTTACTTTTAAACATGTTCATCCAATGGAGTTCGATTCACTCTGTGTTGTTGAATCGCCATCAGCTACTCCAATTTAGTGTCTTCATTTTGTTTCACTTTTATCTTTTCATCATATTCATAAAATATCACATGCATACATTCTTCAATACACAAATTTCTTTTATTTAAAACTATGTAAGCCTTGTTAGTGTAGCAGTACCCAACTAAAACCCCTTCATCACTCCTAGCCTCAAACATGTCCATATAATCTTTTTGATTATTCAATACAAAGAATTTACAAACAAAATTATTCAAATAATATTTGAAGGTTTCCTTCAATTAAACAACTCATATGGAGTTTTCTTGATTATAGGTCAGACACCTATTTTTAAGATAGCAGGTTGTGTTAACTGTTTTTGCCTAGAAGTTCAATGCATGTTCTTAGTGAATAAACATGGTTCTAGCAAAATATAACAAGGTACTAGTCTTCCTCTCAAAAATCCCATTTTGGTAAGAGGTTCTTGTAGTAGAGAAGTTGTGATTAATTCCATTTTCACCACAAAAGCCTTTAATTTAAATGTTTTCAAACATTGTACCATGGTCTTATCTAATACTTGCAATGTCGGAGTTAATCTTCAGTTGAATTGCTTTGAAAAAAGTGATTAGTAGTCCACTTGTCTCATCCTTGGTAAAAAAAACATGTTCCAGGTGAACCTTGAGATATCATCAAAAATTACTAAAATGTACTTTTTGCCTCCTCTACTTTGGATTCTGATCGGTCCACATAAATCCATGAGGTGAAGCTCTAGAGGACTGGGTTTGCTTACACCCTTCTTGGGATTGAAAGATGCTCTAGTTGTTTTCCCCATACACAGGAATCACAAGCCTTGTTGTCAGAATACTTCAATTTTTGGAGTCCTCAGACCAGGTCCGCTGCGAGAAGCTTGTCTAGCATAGACGAGCTCACATATTCAAACCATCTCTGCCATAAATTAGAATTGTAATTCTGAGCACTATGACAAGTGAGATTTTCACCCTCTATTGAGTCAAGATCTGCATCGTACATATTTATGACTGTTTTGGTAAATATAAAAATATTGCTAGTTGCATAGTTGGTAACTTGGCACCTGTCCGATAAATATTTGAATTCTTTTTCCTTATCGCATATTTGAGATAAAATACCCAGATTGTACTTCAAACCATTTATATAATGAACATTGTCTAGGGAATGTTCTGATGATCTTATTTTCCTAATTCCGAGAATGAAACCCTTTTTCCCATAACCAAACGACACACCTTTGACCTATTGTGCTTCGAGAGAGAAAGTTTTAAGTGTATCTAATCATACTCATTGACCATCCACTATCCATTTACCGTGATTGAATGCTTCCTCTCTTTTGCACAAGAATTACATATTAGACTTAGGAACACACTTCCAATTGAGTTTCTTATTGAAAGGTTTAATAAGAAATCTTCTTCTCCATGGTGGGAAAGTTTTCTTTTAAAATGGTATCTGGGACCAGGTACCTTTTTCTTTTCAACACTTCCTTTCTTAGACTTGAGAAATTTCTGTTGTCTTGTTTTTACTCTTTTTAAAGACTCACATTTTTCCTTCAGTTTACTATTTCTTCCAAAATAGGTATACATAAGATTATCATAAACAGAGACATATTTACAGTGAGGATTGTAAGGAGGTTTTATATACCTACAACCTAAGCCCCTTTTGTTGTTGAACTTCTGATTAGCTAAGTTTGAAAGAATCTTAGACAAATCAGAAAATTTGAGGGAATGGTTTAGCTCTTCTATGATCTTACTTAGATCCTTCGCTGATTGAGAATTATTTTAAAGGAAGATCTAACTCAGACTTAGAAGCCTTAAACTTTTATTCTAGCTTGACCTTAAAGTTACTAAATTTTCATTTCCCTCCCTCATAGGTTCGAGCTCCCTCTATGGGTTGCAATCTCTAAGTCTCTAGAATAGTTATCTTAACACTCGTTCAGACATTAGAGAGTAAGGTTGTGTTAACATCCTCGTATAGACTCATTTCTTCACTTAGCATCAAATTATCAATGGTTAATTCATCGACTGAGTCAATTAGTACATCAATAAGTTTATCAATATTTTAATGGATAAAGTATCTAGGTGACCCTTGAGATAAAAAAAATGTTTCCTCATCCTTAATCTCTTCATCATCGGATTTTGCCATCAATGAGAAAATGGAGTTGAATACGGTTTCATCATCTTTGGCAGTCATCATCAAGACATGTTCGTGAGTGTCTTCTTCTTCCTTGGATTTACTAGACCCATTTCCCCAAACAACAAAAGATTTCTTCACTACTTGATCAGCATGAGCATATATTGTTGCATTGTTTGGGACCTGGTCCCTTCTATGAGGTTTGAAGTCCCGAGCTTCTTGATTTTGGCTTTGACAATCCCTCATAAAATGACAAAGTTTCCCACATTTACGACAAAGATCATTTGCATTTGTTTCCATTTTGGTATAACCTTTCTTTTGAAACCCTCAGTGCTTCTTGATTATCTTGTGGAACCTTCTAGTAATGTTGTCATCTCATCCTCCTCTTTTGACCCATCATTCAGAGACATTTTCAAGGCCACAGATTTGTCTTTCTTTCCTTCCTTCATTGTCGACCCCTGTTGCATGTTCAGCTCGTAGGTTTGAAGGTTTCCAATTAATTTATCTATGGTGAGTTCCTTCAGGTATCTTGCTTAAGTGATAACATTCACTTTGCTGTCCGATGACATCGAAAGCACACTGAGAACCTTTCAAACTTGTATTCTTTGGTGAATAGGCTTACCTAGGAATCATAAATCGTTGGTTATGGAGGTGAATCTTTTATTTATCTCGTGGGTGGTTTCACCTTCCTGCATACATAAATTCTCATATTGAGTTGTTAACATATCTATCTTAGAATCCTTTACTTGTTTCATTCCTTCATGAGTTGTTTTGAGACAATCTCATATTTCTTTATTTGTCTCGCACAAAGAGATTCTTTTGTACTCATCTTTACTGATTACACATACTAGAAGATTCTTCACTTTATAGTTCTTCTCTATCTTCTTTCGATTAGTTTAGCTGTATTCACTTTTGGTTTTGCCAATGACCTTGGTATGGTCTCCATCCGCTACATCTTTGGTAAGAATGTATGTTCGGTCAAGAATAACATCCCACAGCATTGTATCTTCATCATTGATGTAGTCATACATGCACATTTTCCACCATACATAAAATTTCCAGTTGAAACTAGGTGGTCTGGTGGTAATCTATCCTTCTTCCAGGCTTGGTGGAGCAGCCCTTCCTTGAGGATCATTTCTTTTCTTGGTGTTACCTAAATAGAAATGTTAGGTTCTGATACCGCTTGTTGGAATATATGTGTTAACTAGTTACGATAAGACCAGGTACTTATCATAGTTAAGATAAGCGAAAGAGAATAAAAGTAAAGATAGCGCATGCAACTTTACGTGGAAACCTCCTTGCTCGAAGGAGTAAAACCATGACCTGTCTCACATTATTTTCAAACAATCTTTACTAATCTTCTCAAGCAAAAGTAAAATATAGTTTACAACAAATAACTTCCTACTCTTTATTTTGAGTAATACACATATCACTCAACAAGCCAAAACAATGCTTGAATTGCCAACTATACTAACCCAAGTTATTTATATAGACATTTAATGTTAGAGACAAAGTTGCTTAACTAAGATCTTACTGTAATTCACCCAACGTTTGAAATTTTTCTAATAGAAGAGAAATGAATCATAGAATGTAACCACAAATACAAACAATCAACACAATAGCAGATTCAGAATGAAAATTGACAGTCTATAATGTCCCTTGTAGTTTTTTAAGCTTTAACAATCTCTCTTTGAATGAATAAGTCATTTGTTATTTGTCAAGATATTAAATCAATCCATGAAGATTTATTGACAGTGGGACAAGAAGCCTCGTCCATTATGATTGGTGTGGTACACTGGCGACCTCACTAACCTTTGACATGACAGGTTTACAGTTGTACAACACATAGACCTGGACGAACACACTCTACAGGAACAGAGAGTTACTGATTATGTCAAATGTTGTTTTTGAAACACAAATGCAGAAGACACATGTGATCACATTGTTTATTCATTTTCCTACGACTTATAGTGTGTGGAAAATTGTTGTAAAACAAGCAGGTATTCATGGGCTAGTGGTTCAATTAAGACAAACGATAAATTTATGGCGGGAAGCTAATATTGTAAGAAAGATGAAACCTTTGTTTCATGTTGTTCCTATCTTCATTATTTGGCAAATATGGAAGAGAAGAAACATTGTAAGGATTGTAGGAACTATGTCTACGCACACCATGTGCATGGATATTAACAATTATTTGTAACTCTTTACAAAAAATAGGTCATCAAGGCTAAGAAATATTCCTACCACATAGCCTTTTATAGTCAAAGTATTGGAGGAATATACACCATTAATTTGTAGTAGAGTTGTGTATTGGGAGCATCCTCCCATTGGTAGATTCTAGTTCAATATCTATGGCATCAGTCAATGAAATCTAGGGCCTTGTTCACTGCCTTTTGTGTTCAAGATGAGGAAGGCAACCTAATCTTTTTTTAATCTAGAAATGTTCAAATATGTACTGTTGTGGTAACAGATGTTAAAGCAACTAGAGAAAGATTGCAACATTGCTTAGAAAAGGGCTTACAACCTTTAATAATGGAAACTGATTCATTGATTGTTAAAAAGTGTTGGATGGAGTGTGGGAATTTCATGGTCAATCTCACTTGACATTAATGTATAAAAAGATGCATGGTGAATGTAGATTTGGAAGTGGTGCAATGATGAGTCAACAATTTTGATTCATTTAGGACTATATTTTAAAATATTTAGTGTCCTCAAATGCATATTTTTCTCAATAATAGATGTAAATCCTTTAGTTTAAAGTATTTGAATTGAGAGAAAAATCATGGACTCTATTGAGCAAAATGGAACAAGGGAGCTGAAAGAATGATGAAATGAATGCATGATGATCACCTAACATATTATGAGATTCGCCGAAGGGTCTCAGTCTCTCCTACTGCTCTAGTGTGTGATGCCCTGAAGGAGAAGATCAATTCAGCTATGGAAATGAGCAGTCAGTGCATCAATGAACAATTCTATCAAGTAGTGGTATATCACCCAATTATTTAGAATGCGAAGAGGCTAAAGGCTAAAGAAAAACAACGATGGAATATCTATTAAAGGGTGGATCGCTGAGTTAACCGGTGATCCCAACTAATTGCGCCTAGTGATCCTTCGCATCATAAATTATTGAAAACAATTATATTCGTTAAAATTTGTAGCTTAGTATCAAATTCTTATTTAAGACATAGAAATATCATTATTATTCAGTTTTAGTTATTAGAGTTCTTGGGAGAAATTCTTCTTTTAATTTTTATCATTATTTAGTTTTATATCATACGGTTTTTGGGAGACATTGTTCTTGAGCTTTGAGGATTTCTTGATTTTCAATTCAATGAAATTGGAAGTGGGTATTGAATAATCTTCACCTTTGACGTGTGTAAATATATTTTGTATCATACCGTTTGATGGAAACATTCTTCGTTATCAATTTCTATCTCTTTACTTTGTCTAGCTAAAACCCCACTTCTTGATATGTGATTATGTGAACATGGGTTGATTGACTGCTAGGTGTTGGTAATTGATGGTCTATTTGTTGTTTAAATATGATTTCGTTCAGTGGTTGTGTTTGAATTTAATTGATTGTTGTTGCAAATACAATTTTAACTTTGTGTTTTTAACTTGCTCAAGAGAGAGGTTTTAAAACAAGAAATGTTGAATTGATGGCCTATGTTTCGTGGTTTGTCATGGGTTCATCTTAACAGATTGAATTTTAAGCCCTCTCCCACACATTCAGCTCAAAAGAGTGAATGGGCTAAGGCAAATGCTGTGCTTAATTGTTTCTAGTCGATGTTTGAGAGGAACCAATTTGATTCAGGGTTAATTGTTCAGAAGAAAATTTACCCCCACTAAAGTCTAGATTCGCTAAAAATTTAAAGAAATTGATTATTAATTGCAATTTCTCGGTTGTTTACCTTAGTCCATAGTTCAATCATATCCCAAGAATCCCGTCTCCATATTAATAATTTTTTCTATTTGTGTTCACTCGTTGAATACAAACCCCTTTTTATTAATAATTGACATTCGTGTCACCCTTTGATCTACAATGCTTTTATTCGTTAATGTCTTTAGCTGTGATTGGTTAAAAAATAGTTTTACTTTTCTACTTGATTCCGGACTACTAACTACTCCCTTGGGACTCGACCCTAACTAACTAGTTAGGTTAATTGCTATTGAACGATGGTTGATTTTAGAATTGGATGAAACCTCTTTGATTACGTTAACAATAAAAATGGTGTTGCTGCCGGGTAGCGGTGTTAGTATAGAAATTTTAGTTAAGCAGAATTTTTTCTTGTTAGTTATAGTGATACTAATTCAATTTTTAGTTTTGTTTTTCTTGGTATAGTTGTTTTGAGGAGAGATTAGAGCATATTTGGTAGGCATAATAACCCTATGTATTACCCTCCGTTAATAATTATGATTTTTAGGGATAACATCCTAAATTTCAGGAAATTGGTAGGTGAGACCATTTATGTGTTCTGGCAACGGTTATAATCCTATTGCACCAATGCCCAACTCATTGAATTCTAGATAAGATGGTCCTTGAGTGCTTCTACTGGGCCTTGGCTTCGAAAATAATATCATGGCTGATCAACTCATATAGGGTTATTTGATTCGACATTCCTATGAAATAGCATCCAAACTCCTTGATAGTATGGCCAAGATCAACAAGGAGATAAAGAAGAATCAACACTTGGCCTTATTGTTGGGCCATGTCCCATACGGGGAGAACCCCCTAGACGTAACCGGCGTCGGCGTCATCGGAGAGGACTAAGACTAGACTCTTAGTTTACATCATTGCATTCATAGGTTAAAATGCAGAAAATTTAAAACTTTTCTATCTATCATGAGGTCTATATAGACCTCTCGCATACACATAATATATTATAATTGAGTATACATAGACCCTTCGTAAAAATAGATTACATAGTCTTCTACTTTTATTGCACATATATATAAGTTATCTCATAGTCTTAAAATGGATGTCTCATCTCATAACCATCTAAAAAAGATTATTACAATTTGGCATAGCCCATACATCAATGTAATAAATCCACATATAGGCTATACAATCTTTAGTATTCAAATGAAAAGGAAAGAACTAAAAGTCTTACAACTAGAAACAACTTAATTAGCGTGATAGTGGCACTGCCCTCGGAAAGAGAGGACCTACCCAACTTGGATGAGTGATAATTCCAAGTCTTCTTCAAATTCATCTCAAAAGCCCTTCAACGACCAGAACCTAAAATGTTGGGGAAAAGGGTGAAAACGGGGTTAGCACATCACATGTACTAAGTATGACACTATATGCACATACAATAACAAATGATGCTAAAAAGGGACATTCATTAAAACATGTTATTTTTCTTGAAAAACCTTATGCACACTCAATAACCAATTGCAAGTCATTAATGCATATTCATCAAGTCAATACCGTGTACTATACAAGACTAAACTACCTTAAGTCAAATCAAGTCACATGCATATCAACATACTTGAACCCATAATCAAATACAGCCTTATTATCAAGTCATAACATCACAAGCATGAATAAGAGTTCATTACAACATAACCAAAGTAAGACCATTATTCATGACCCACATTAAGTCCATTTGTGCAATGACTAAGAAAATCCCCATAACCTTACTTAATCAAACAAACCTAAAAAGAACCACAACCAATGTCCAACTCCACATATCACATCATTAAGAGTACCTAATATCATACTTTAGCAATATAGACCAAACATATATTCATAAGTGAATTCAACATCATAAGGTGCTATCAACATGTAAGATCATCATATACATATCATTTACATTTATAAGCATATACATACATAAGAACATCCTCCTAAGAATCTCTTCAAGGCTAACCAATGCAATGTATAGGTAAAGTCCCATACCCCTACCTAGACTAAGCTAAACCCTTTAGGTCATCCTAGTTAGAGTGCAGTCATTACTTTATTTTACCTTTTGGGAACATCTTGCCTTAATCGGCATAGACCACATGAGCTAATGTTGAATCCAGTGTCATGGAACCCTACACCGAAAGAAGGTGGACTACTTGCTAAGGTAGTACCATAACATGAACATAGCAGCTACGTGGATCCACTACCTAGTATCCCTATGGGGGCAACATAGTTCAATAACTAGGAAATATAGTTGGGACCCTCTTTATGCTACATGCATTTTAGTCTCCAATATCATGAATATGTTAGTGATCCTAACTTCCCTATGTGGGAAGGAACACTCCTCACTCTAATGCACTCTGTGCAAAGCTAGATTCCCTTTTTGAAATGTCTATAAGACTTTATGAACAATCATAGATTAATTTAAGTCATAGGGTCTATACATTATATAATCATCATCATCATAGCTCAGTAAGAATTGCATGAGTAATTTCCTTTCATTACAATTCATACATGCCAGGTTAGCACATTTACATAATCATATCATGATAAGGGACATTGGTAAGTTATCATTATCCTTATAACATTTACATCTTAGCAAACACCTCACAAACCATAGTCAAGACATTTCAATTCAACATCATATCAATCCTATCAATCTTAACATAAAGTATACTTCAATTCAACACCATCACTTATTCAAAAGTAACCATAATTGAAGTAAAGAGTTGAGATCACAAGACTTACCAAGTCTCCTTCATAAGCCATCATCAAGGTATTACCATCAATTCTACAATTAAACCCAACAATGGGTGTAATATCATCACACAATATTAATCAACATAATAATGAAGTCAATTGATTCACTACACAACAATCCATCACTAGTTAATAGCTTAAGATTACTTAGGTCAAATTCATAATCTACTTCACAACCTAGGGAAATTACTCAAGAACTAACATGATAGGATTACAATACATTTAAATTATTCATAAATTGAAATAATAACAACATAGGATATAATTCAACCAATAACCAAGTCAATTGAACCAACACTACACAATTCATCTCAAGATCATAACCTAGGTTTAAGGAGAAAAGGTCATCTTCTACAAACTAGACAAATTCATAAATAAGTAGTGTAATATAGTCCTAATTCATAATATTCTAATAAATACAATCCAAATAACCATAAACAAATCCAATTGAAATAAAAATTTCGAGATTGGAAGAAACCCAGATGAAAACTCATATTTTTGAAAAATCAATTTGAAGGAACCCTTTGGGGGAAGAGATTCTAAAGGTGAAAGGAATATCATACCTTGTTGATTGATGAATTTTGATGGAGAAACTATTCTCTTTAGCAGCCCTAGAACCCTCTTGACGTTCAATGCTATGCTTTTCTTCTTTGGGAGAGAGAAAGAAGAGAGAAGGAGGAGCAATTTGAGTTGTGGGAATTATGAGGGTTAGGTTAACTTAATTAGGTTTTGGTCTGTATATAGGCTGTTAACTAACTTAAGTAGACCACTCTTAAACCCTAACTAACTAACTAACCACCTAATTAATTAATTTAATAAACTTGAAAACGTGCAGTAAAATTTGTGCCCTCACAGACGACACCACGCCTACGCCCCATTTGTCAATCGACGGACCACGAGACAAACCATCTTGTTGGTCCTTCGTTTGTCACTGAGGCTGTAAAAAGTAGGCCTTCCATGGATTCGGCTAATTGACCATAGATGGAGGCATCGACGCCCTGTCGATTTACCAACGGCTCATCGCCTGTAACACGTCGATGGACACTACCATTTGGGTAGTCGTACCCGGACGTTTTGACTATAAACTAACTCTAATATGTGTTAGATGCCTTTCAACAAAATTTCATCATTTTCCGACACCTAAAACTTAGTCAAATAGGCTAAGGCACACTAGTACCTCATTGAACTAGTTCCCAGAGGTCATGGGCGTTCTTTGACGTTTTGATTTCTAAAAATCCTAAATGACCTGTACACATTAAAATTCACCTTAAAACAATGTCTAAACCTTTTGATACCTATGTTAAGATTTAGAACATGTCTTAGACTTTCGTAATGTTAGAGGCTAGCTGATATCTTGATCTAAAAGGTCAAGGATTTGGAAGTACTGCCTAAAAAGAAGGACAAATAAATTAACACTCACGAGCATCGAAGATTGAAGAATCAAGAGGGAGGAGGAATTGAAGAGGTACTCTTATTTATCCTTCACAAAGTCTAAGATCACGACAAAGTGTTGGAGGATATAAGAGAGAATGTATTGATGCATAAGTAGAAGACAACCTCTCATGCCATGTTCATTCAGCTTTTGGAGACCCAAATGGACCAAGTGCTACCTTGTCTCATCTCAGGGCTAGAAGAGAGGAGTCATTAAGTAAATGAGGCGAACCCCACTAATGGAACTTAAGTGGAGACTTGTTTTGTGCAACGATATTAAGTAAGGCACTTTTTGGGAGGCACCCCAAGGTTTCATATCTTTATGTTTATTTTTGAAAAATGGTGTATCAAATATGTAGGACAAAGTATGGAAAGTGTTTAACATGTGCCTGAATTGGCATCTAAAGGTCCTGGCGTCGTATCACTGAAGAGGTCAGCGACCCTGACTTAGACCATAGTTGGACTCAAGACACCTTTAATTTGGAGTTTGTAAAACTCGGCGTACTTAGAAAATCATTGGTGGATCATTTACATGTTAGGCAATCATGAACTAATGATTTGACCAGCACGACTAATGTAGCAAAATAAGCGAGATCTTGAGGGTTTTTATAAGGCCCAAGGTTTAAACTTTCAACCCTTCTCATTTTGACTCACTTTCGACCTTTACAAACTCACACCAACTTAGTATTTTTTATATTTCTTGCTTTATTACTGTTTTTCAGTTGTTGATTGGTGCTCTTATTTGGATTACATTGTCGCCTAGCATTGCAATCTTATAGTTATCGTCATAGAAGTTTGGTTTTCATACTTTGAGTTCTTTTTATCAATTTTGTACTCAAGTGCAATGATATTATCTTGTTGATGTGTTTGGGAATTTCTTTTTGTAATTTAATTTTTTAATTGCCTATAGTAGTTTTGCGCCTTAAAGTGAACTAAACCTTTAGGGGTTGTGCTTGCATGATTGTGGGTTCTATGGGTATAGTCTTAATTTGAGTTGTCCATGCTTTTATTATGTTTTCAGCGGTTTCAAGGTTAAATTTGTGAAGTTGGGTTGAAAAAAGGCACTTGGGTAGTTTGGAAGCCGGGTCGAGCTCGTCGAACAACTTGACGGGTCTCCTAATGTCCACATCTCGCCCTTGATTTCATTGTATATGACTTTCTTGGTCTGTAATTTTATATTAGAAGCCTTAGGTCGCAAGGGCAATCAACGACTCGCTAAAAGTCTTCTCTCTAACCCCTTTGTCTGCTCGTCTGAGTCCTTTTATCACTATAACTTTTAGCAGACTAACCCTTGCTCGCCGAAAGTTATTGGATATTCACCGATCTGTTTGGAAAGTCTATTTGCAACTAAGCGGCTACATGTTTGTTAGAATATCTTCTAACTGTTGATTTTACAGACATGGCAGACCGAAAGTCGCAGGAAGAAAATGCCACCCCAACAAATAAGATCATGAAATTTCAAAATCAATGAAGGGAATTAAAATATCCCTAAGAATGGCTGACAAGAACCTTTACCTGGAAACAAAGGTTAGGGAAAGAAGCCAAATTCAGACACGAAGACTACTACCCAAGTATCCTCCATTCCTTCATAGGCCAAGGGATTCTACCGCTGTGCAGATATTTCTTGCAAATAACCCTTGGTTGCTCCTAGTAGTTATGATAATAATGATCTTGTTGAGGCCACTCTGGGTAATGATGACAAGCTGAGGCTAATGCACCGGTCACTGATGCCCCGACAAATTGAGCGACTACTTAGATAGGATCCCGTATTTACCTCTCTTTTTGTCTTATCTTTATTTTAAATTTTGGATACTTTTGTTTGCATTTGAGAACAAATGATTTTATTGATGGTTGAGTGAGGCCCACCTTTTGTGTGACTCTTTTGTGATTGATTTTTGTTAATATATTTGGGTCGTTATGATTAAAATTGTATTTTGTATTGCTTTTTGTCGAAGGCTTGAGCTTGTAGCACTTTGTTTATAATGGTAAATTGTCATGACCGGGGAGCACCCCTTAGAAGTAACATGTCATTCTTGACCTCTCGGAGGTCTTATACAAGCCCATAGTCATCATTCATCGAATGACATAAGAAATTTAGTGGAAAAGTTAAATATTTTCATAGCACATCATATGCTAGAACATCACTTCATATATATTTAAAATAACATCATACATAGTTAGACTTTACGTCTAGCTTAGTTAAAAATTTAAAGAAATTGATTATTAATTGCAATTTCCCATATTCCTGATATCCCATGAATCCCGTCTTCATATTAAAAAATTTTGCTATTTGTGTTCACTCATTGAATACAAACCCCTTTTTATTTTTAATTGATATTCGTGTCACTCTTTGATCTACTATGCTTTTATTTGTTAATGTCTTTAAGTATGATTGGTTAAAACATAGTTTTACTTCTCTAATTGATTCCGGACTACTAACTGCTCCCTTGGGACTCGACCCTAACTAACTAGTTAGGTTAATTACTATTGAACGATGGTTGATTTTAGAATTGGATGAAACCTCTTTGATTACGTTAACAATAAAAATGGTGTTGCTGCCGGGTAGCGGTGTTAGTATAGAACTTTTAGTTAAGCAGAATTTTTTTCTTGTTAGTTATAGTGATACTAATTAAATTTTTAGTTTTGTTTTTCTTGGTATAGTTGTTTTGAGGAGAGATTAGAGCATATTTGGTAAACATAATAACCCTATGTATTACCCTCCGTTAATAATTATGATTTTTAGGGATAACATCCTAAATTTCAGGAAATTGGTATGTGAGACCATTTATGTCTTCTGGCAACGGTTATAAATCCTATTGCACCAATGCCCAACTCATTGAATTCTAGATAAGATGGTCCTTGAGTGCTTCTACTGGGCCTTGGCTTCGAAAATAGTATGATGGTTGATCAACTCGCATAGGGTTATTTGATTCGACATTCCTATGAAATAGCATCCAAACATCCTTGATAGTACGGCCAAGATCAACAAGGAGATAAAGAAGAATCAACACTTGGCCTTATTGTTGGACCATGTTCCATCCGGGGAGAACCCCCTAGACGTAACCGGCGTCGTCGTCATTGGGGAGGACTAAGACTAGACTCTTAGTTTACATCATTGCATTCATAGGTTAAAATGCAAAAAATTTAAAACTTTTCTATCTATCATGAGGTCTATATAGACCTCTCGCATACACATAATATATTATAATTGAGTATACATAGACCCTTCGTAAAAATAGATTACATAGTCTTCTACTTTTATTGCACATATATATAAGTTATCTCATAGTCTTAAAATGGATGTCTCATCTCATAACCATCTAAAAAGATTATCACAATTTGGCATAGCCCATACATCAATGTAATAAATCCACATATAGGCTATACAATCTTTAGTATTCAAATGAAAAGGAAAGAACTAAAAGCCTTATAACTAGAAACAACTTAATTAGCGTGATAGTGGCACTGCCCTCGGAAAGAGAGGACCTACCCAACTTGGATGAGTGAGAATTCCAAGTCTTCTTCAAATTCATCTCAAAAGCCCTTCAACGACCAGAACCTAAAATGTTGGAAAAAAGGGTGAAAACGGGGTTAGCACATCACATGTACTAAGTATGACACTATATGTACATACAATAACAAATGATGCTAAAAAGGGACATTCATTAAAACATGTTATTTTTCTTGAAAAACCTTATGCACACTCAATAACCAATTGCAAGTCATTAATGCATATTCATCAAGTCAATACCATGTACTATACAAGACTAAACTACCTTAAGTCAACTCAAGTCACATGCATATCAACATACTTGAACCCATAATCAAATACAACCTTATTATCAAGTCATAACATCACAAGCATGAATAAGAGTTCATTACAACATAACCAAAGCAAGACCATTATTCATGACCCACATTAAGTCCATTTGTGCAATGACTAAGAAAATCCCCATAACCTTACTTAATCAAACAAACCTAAAAAGAACCACAACCAATGTCCAACTCCACATATCACATCATTAAGAGTACCTAATATCATACTTTAGCAATATAGACCAAACATATATTCATAAGTGAATTCAACATCATAAGGTGCTATCAACATGTAAGATCATCATATACATATCATTTACATTTATAAGCATATACATACATAAGAACATCCTCCTAAGAATCTCTTCAAGGCTAACCAATGCAATGTATAGGTAAAGTCCCATACCCCTACCTAGACTAAGCTAAACCCTTTAGGTCATCCTAGTTAGAGTGCAGTCATTACTTTATTTTACCTTTAGGGAACATCTTGCCTTAATCGGCATAGACCACATGAGCTAATGTTGAATCCAATGTCATGGAACCCTACACCGAAAGAAGGTGGACTACTTGCTAAGGTAGTACCATAACATGAACATAGCAGCTACGTGGATCCACTACCTAGTATCCCTATGGGGGCAACATAGTTCAATAACTAGGAAATATAGTTGGGACCCTCTTTATGCTACATGCATTTTAGTCTCCAATATCATGAATATGTTAGTGATCCTAACTTCCCTATGTGGGAAGGAACACTCCTCACTCTAATGCACTCTGTGCAAAGCTAGATTCCCTTTTTGAAATGTCTATAAGACTTTATGAACAATCATAGATTAATTTAAGTCATAGGGTCTATCATTTGTATAATCATCATCATCATAGCTTAGTAAGGACTTCATGAGTAATTTCATTTCATTACAATTCATACATGTCAGGTTAGCACATTTACATAAGCATATCATGATAAGGAACATTGGTAAGTTATCACTATGCTTATAACATTTACATCTTAGCCAACACCTCACAAACCTTAATAAAGACATTTCAATTCAACATCATACCAACCCTATCAATCTTAGCATAAAGTATACTTCAATACAACACCATCACTTAATCACAAGTAACCAGAATTGAAGTAAAGAGTTGAGATCACAAGACTTACCAAGTCTCCTTCATAAGTCATCATCAAGGTCTTACCATCAACCCTCCAATTAAACCCAACAATGGGTGTAATATAATCACACAAAATCAATCAATAATGAAGTCAATTGATTCACTACACAACAATCCTTCACTAGTTAATAGCTTAAGATTAGAAACTTAGGTCAAATTCATAATCTACTTCACAACCTAGGTCAATTACTCAAGAACTAACATGATAGGATTAAAATACATATCAATATATTAATAAATTGACATAATAACAGCATAGGATAGTAATTCAACCAATAACCAAGTCAATTGAACCAACACTACATAATTTAACTCAAGATCACAACCTAGGGTTAAGGAGAAAAGGTCATCTTCTACAAACTAGACAAATCCATCAATATGTAGTGTAATATAGTCATAATTCATCATAGTCTAATCAATTCAATCCATAGAACGATAAAAATCCTATTGAAAGATAAATTTCGAGATTGGAAGAAACCCACATGAAAACTCATCTTTTTGAAATCAAATTGAAGGAACCCTTTGGGAGAAGAGATCCCAAAGGTGAAAGAAATCTCGTACCTTGTTGACTGATTAATTTTGATGGAGAATTTTTTTTATTTATCAGCCCTAGAACCCTCTTGACCTTGAATTCTATGGTTTTCTTCTTTCGGAGATGGAAAGAAGAAAGAAGGAGGAGCAATTTGAGTTGTGGGAATTATTAGGGTTAGGTTAGCTTAATTAGGTTAGGGTCTTTATATAGGTTGTGACGTAACTTAATTAGACTACTCTTAACCCCTAACTAATTAACTAACCACCTAATTAATTAATTTAATAAACTTGAAAACGTGCAGCAAAATTAGTGCCCTCACAGACGACACCACGCCTACGGGGTTTGTCAATCGACAGACCACGAGACAAACCATCTTTTTGGTCCGTCGTTTGTGAATGAGGCTGTCCAAAGCAGGACTTCCATGGATTTTTCTAAGTGACCATAAACGGAGGTATTTACGCCCCGTCGATTCACAAATGGCTCGTCTCCTGCAACACGTCGATGGACACTACCTTTTGGCAGCTTTTGCAAAATTTCAAGGGTCCATCCTCAAGCGCCCTTGGTTGGTCCTTGGGTAGTCGTACCCGGACGTTTCAACTATAAACAAACTATAATACGTATTAGACCCCTTTCCACCAAATTTCATCATTTTCCGAATCCTAAAACTTAGTCAAATATGCTAAGGCACACTAGCATCTCATTTAACTAGTTCCCGGACGTCATGGGAATTCTTTGACGTTTTGATTTCAAAACTTCCTAAATGACTTATGTACATTAAAATTGACCTTAAAATAGTGCCTAAACCTTTTGATACCTATGTTAGGCTCTAGAACACGTCTTAGACTTTCATAATGTTACACGCCAGCTGGATATCTTCATCCAAAAGGTCAAGGACTTGCAAGTACGTCCTAAAAAGAAGGAAAAGTAAATTAACTTTCACGAGCATCGAAAAATGAAGAAGCAAGAGGGTGGAGGAATTGAAGAGGTACTCTTACTTATCCTTCACAAAGTCTAAGAACACGACAAAGTGTTGGAGAAGATAAGAGAGAATGTCTTGATGCTGAAGTAGAAGACAACCTCTCATCCCATATTCATTCAACTTTTGGAGACCCAAATGGACCAAGTTCTACCTTGTCTCGTCTCAGGGATAGAAGAGGGCAGTCGTTATGTAAATGAGGCGAACCCCACTAATGGAACTTGAGTTGAGACTTGTTTTGTGCCACGATGTTAATTAAGGCACTTTTGGGGTGGCACCCCAAGGTTTCATTAATTTATGTTTATTTTTGAAAAATTGTGTATCGAATGTGTAGGAAAAAGTAAGGAAAGTGATTAATATGTGCCCGAATAGGCATCTAAAGGTCCTGGCATCGTATCACTGAAGAGGTCAGCGACCCTGACTTAGACCACAGTTGGACTCAAGACACCTTTAATTTGGAATTTGTAAAACCCGGTGTACTTAGTAAGTCAATGGTGAATCACTAACCAGTTAGGCGATCATGAACTAGTGATTTGGCTAGCACGACTAATGTCGCAAAATAAGTGACATCTTGAAGGTTTTTATAAGGCCCAAGGTTTAACCTTTCAAACCTTCACATTTTCAATCACATTCGACCTTTACAAACTCACACCAACTTAGTATTTTTTTATATTTCTTGATTTATTATTGTATTTCAGTTGTTGATTGGTTCTCTTATTTGAAATACATTGTCGCCTAGCATTGCAATCTTATAGTTATCGGCGTAGAAGTTTGGTTTTCAAACTGTGAGTTCTTTTTATGAATTTTGTACTGAAGTGCAATGATATGATCATGTTGAAGTATGGTGGGAATTTCTTTTAGAATTTATTCTTATAATTGCCTATTTTAATTTGAATATCTTGATTGATGTGTGTATAGGGTTGAAATATCGTAGTTTTGTGCCTTAAAGTGAACTAAATCTTTAGGGGTTGTGCTTGCATGGTGGTGGGTTCTATGGGTATAGTGTTAATTTTAGTTGTGCATGCTTTTATTATGTTTTCAGGGGTTTCAGGGTTGAATTTGAGAAGTTTGGTTGAAAAAAGGCACGTTGGGTAGTTTGGAAAGCTGGGTCGAGCTCGTAGAACAACTTGATGGGTCTCCTAATGTCCACATCTCGCCCTTGATTTCATTGTATATTACTTTCTTGGTTTTGTAATTTTCGATGATAATCCTTAGGTCACAAGGGCAATCAGTGACTCGCCAAAAGTCTTCTCTCTAACCCCTTTGTCAGCTCGTCTAAGTCCTTTTATCACTATAACTTTTAGCAGACTTGCTCGCCGAAAATTGTTTGACATACACCGATCTTTTTGGAGAGTCTATTTGCAAATAAGAGGCTACATGTTTGTTAGATTATCTTCTATCTTTTGATTTTGCAGACATGGCAAATAGAAAGTCGCAAGAAGAAACATGCCACCCCGAAAAATAAGACAACAAAATTTCAAAATCAATGAAGGGAATTCAATTATCCCTAAGAAAGGCAGACAAAAACCTTTACCTGGGAACAAAGGTTAGGGCAAGAATCCAAATTCAGACACGAAGACCACAACTCGAGCCTTCTTCATTCCTTCTTGGGCCTGGTGATTCTATACCGCTATGGAGATATTTCTTGAAAATAGACCCTTGGATGCTCCTATTAGGTATGATAATAATGATCTTTTTGAGGTCATTCTTGGTAACGATGCCTAAGTTGAGGCTGATGCACCGATCACTGATGTCCCGACAGATTGAGCAACTGCTTAGATAGGATCCCCTCTTTACCTCTCTCTTTTCTTATCTTTATTTTAAATTTTGGATAATTTTGTTTTCATTTGAGAACAAATGATTTTATTTATGGTTGAGTGAGGCTCACCTTCTGTGTGACTCTTTTGTGATTGATGTTTTGTGAATATATTTGGGTCGTTATGCTTTAAATAGTATTTTGTATTGCTTTTTGTGGAAGGCTTGAGCTTGTAGTGTTGTGTCATAATGGTAAATTGTCATGATCAGGGAGCACCTCCTAGAAGTAACATGACGTACTTGACCTCTCGGAGGTCTTATACAAGCCCATAGTCATCATTCATCGCATTGACATAGGAAATTTAGTGGAAAACTTGCACATCATATGCTAAAACATCACTTCATATATATTTAAAATAACATAATACATAGTGACTCTAAGTCTTTTTGCCCTCTTAGACTCAAAATCAATAGAGTAGAATAGGGAAACAATGCTTAACAACATAAAAATAACAATTAAGCTATTACATAAACTTTAAATAAGAAATTGACATAACAAATCCTTGAATCATAAGGATCCCTTTCTTGAGCTTGGGAACATCTATCAAGCCTTCACTTTAAGAGAAATCTTCTAGTCATCCACCTACACTTTGTGTAAAAAGATAAAGTAGAATGGTATTAGTACAAGAATGCACCAAGTATGGAAACCATGCAAAAAGATGCATTTAAAGAGGAGATTTGGTTGGAAAATCATGCATCATGCCTCTTAGTAAAACTTCTTGAAACATTGATACATATGTACAACATAGCTCATATACGTCATATAGGCATCGAAATTATTCATAACATCACATAGACCCACACAATTCATTTAAAACACATATAACATTATCCTTCTTTTACCTTAAGACTTTTACCCCCCAAGTAACCCCCTAGTAATATTTGGTGCAATGCATGAATAAAGTCTCATTCCACCATCCACACTCAAGCATCACCTTAAGGTTACCAAGGTGAACATTCATAACCTTCATTAACTTAACACATACATTCACATAAGCATAACATATCATGAGACACCTACTTCACATATGACTCAACATACTTCATGAACCACATATAATACTCCTTTCAAGAAAACATGAAAGTCAACACTACCAATAACATCATAAGAGGCAATAGTCAACAATAGCATACTTGGACTTCATTTCATGAAGACATCACAAGTCCTTACTCATAATCTCAATGTAAGTCTACTAGTGCAATGTACATGTGAAGACCCATAACCTCAAACATGCTAAATAAAATTACAAGGAGACCACAACAATAATCATTTACTTCATATATCAACATGGAAAGTATAGACAACTTCATACATGCAAAGTAAGACCTTCATCATATCGACACCATAGGTGTAACACTCCAAAACATAATCTAGAGCCTCAAAAGTTGGTCTAATATTGGTAAAACTGTTTTAAGAACAAAAATATTTATTATAAGTCATTTGGGAAATTTTAGAGTCAAGACGTCACCGAAAGACCTGAAGTTTGGAAACTAGCTAAATTGAACTAGTAGACGCCCCTATGTTTGGTGAAGGTTTGGGAGGGTCATATGAAGTCTAGAAACAGTAAAACTACTTTAAATAGGTAAAATATAGTATAAAGGATCAAAACATTAAATAACGACTCCCCAAGGACCACCCGAAGGGTCCTTGAGGACGACCCAAACATGGGCAAGAAGGCTGCCAAAGCAGCCTGCGCACAGTTAACACAAGGAGGGCAAAAATTTGCCTCGCAACACGGGGACTCCACGAGGCTGACTTCCTTAACCCGGATTTCAGAAATAAAATATGAAATTGACCCTGCTATGCGCACCCAGTTCCCAGATTTGTCACGTCGTATTTTTGCCAATTCGACTTCACAAAAAGACCCAATTATGTGATGGGTATTTTGGGTAATTTAGGGGTGACTATATATTGACTCCAAGTGGATATGCAAATGGAGACCAATATTCTAGTAAGGGTCCGGACTCCAGGAATAAAGGATCCCCACACCTAGGGTTATGATGACTATCCCATCAAATCTCATGAGTCGGGAGTCTTTCACGTAGTAGAGTCAAGGTATACTAGTAGAGATATCCATATCCTATTAACTTAGAAGTGCTTGAGAAGCGTCTCTTAGTGTTCCAAGCAATAGATGAACTTAGACATGCCCAAGGGGTATCTATTAGTGTTCATAATGTGTGATTGAACTTAGACATGCCCAAAGGGTATCTCGTACTGTTCATGATTAAGGGATTAAGACATACCATAAAATGTTTATTGTAGTATCCATATGATTAAGAAACTTATACATACTTAAAGAACTACCTCGTAGTGTTCAAACGATAAAGATAGGGGCTAGGATCCAAAGTAAGAAGTAATAAAGAAAGGATCCAAAAGTAGTACCTTGCATGAATGGTGGTATGGGACATCATGAGTGCATTGCACAAGGTATAACCTAGGGTCACTAATGAAGAATAGATTGACGATAGGATTGAACTAGAGTTTTCATTCCATGTATAGTAGACTAAATATGAGAGAATCTTAGTAGATGAAGCTAAGTAATAAAGAGGCTATAAAGGGTGAACATATTAAGGATAGGTTTCAAGATAGACTTGGTACTTACGGTAGTATGGGCAGCCTTTTGTACATTGCACAAGCATGTTTTGAGATTTCCATAAGAGTATAGTACTCTTTAGTATGAAGAACTTAGGTGTTAATTATGAAAGTGAACTTTGATCAAGCATGACAAATAAGAGGTACTTAGCTTTGGTAGTAGTATGGGATGCTACCTTAGCCTTGAACAAGGATACTTGCAGGTGGCTTGTGATGTAGTTCAGAATAGTAAGAAAGAAAATGAGTTAAATATGAACTCTTATATTCTTTATGATCCTTTAATATGATTATGATATTGATGATGTGCTTATGTCTTTATATCTTATGAGTATATCTATTGTTGATTAACCCTTTGAGATATCTTATGTTGGTATGTAGTTTCCATACTTAGTACGTATCGTACTAACATATATTGCCTAATTGTTATCCTTGTAGGGTCTTGAGAAGATTGAATTGCTTGAAGGGTAGAGTTCCAAGGTTTCCAAGAAGGGAAGAAGTGGTGAGTCCTCATAGCATTGAGGACGAACCCTTATGTTCCTTTATGTCTTCATTTATGTTTTATATCTTATGTGGTATGTGTCCTAATGCTTTTCATTCATGTCAAATTTAGATGGTATTTGAGACAATGTTATTAGAGATGCTTCCGCTTTTATGAAATACCTTTCGACTTATGTATAAAAAAAGTTTTTAAATTCCCTACAGTCATGTATAATGTTATTTAATGTAGTCAAGTGTCTTGTACAAGACCTCTGAGAGTTGAATTACGCCGGGTGTGGCCCAAGGTTTGCCTTATCTTCTAGGGTGTACTTGCGGGTCGTAACAAACTTTATATCAGAGCATAAGGTGATGAAAATTTTCTTAAGATGTCTCAAAACCACGTCTAATAGAGTCTTATTCATCGCTGTGAGTTGTGACACACCTATGAGTAGGAATCTATGGGATGCTTAGGAAAGTTTCACTTCTTTATTTTTCAAGTCGTGCCATAGAGTTTGGCTTTAGTAGGCCCTTTTCTTATGTTTGCCGATGATTTTGTAGTTGATGGCTAACACTAGGGCTAATGCTAGAATGGAAGGAAATGGGAGTGGTGAGCAAGATATTTCTCCGCAAGTGCAAGATCAAGTACCTCCCAAAGAGCAAGAACAAGTTCCTCCTCAAGTTCCCAATGACCCTCCAATAGGGAATACTATGTTTGACGAATTTAGGGAGACTATGACTTTTTTGGAACAAGACTTAAAATCATAAGCTAATAGAGGAGAGGTAGCTCCGACTAATCCTATAGGAGGAATGGGTGCTACTAGAGTAAGGGAGTTCTTGAGAATGAATCCACCGGAGTTCTATGGCTCAAAGGTTGGTGAGGATCCGAATGGATTTATTGATGAGATATATAAGGTGCTTGCAATCTTGGGAATGTCTTCCATTTAAAAGGTTGAGTTTGCTGCCTATCAACTAAAATATGTTTTCTCAAATTTGGTATAACAAATGGAAAGATTGTAGACCAATTGGAAAGGGTCCTATACAGTAGTAGACTTTTAAGTTTGCTTTCCTTGATATATTCTTTCCTAGGGAATTGAGGGAGGCTAAGATGGAGGAGTTCATAAACATTAAGCAAGGTGAGTTGAGTGTTAAGGAGTATCCTTTGAAGTTCACTCTTTTGTCTAAGTATGATCCAAGTTTTGTAATAAACCCTAGAGACTTGATGAATAGGTTCATCACGAGAGTGTCCGACCTAGTAGAAAAAGAGTGTTGTACGATCATTCTAGTGGATGACATGTACATCTAAAGGATCATGGTGTTTTCCCAACAAATAGAAGAGTCAAAACTAAGGAGGGAGAATTCTAAAGAAAAGAAGAGGTCTAGGTTTGAGAATTATAAGTCTTTCCATGCTAAGTTTGAGGGACAAAAATAGGCCATGAACCAAACCAAGATATTCCGGTCTAGATTCTTCAATCACCTCTAAGATTGATAAGGAGAAAAGTAGTGGGTCTACCCAATTTACTTGCCCCAAGTGTGGAAGGAGTCACTATGGTAAGTGCCTACCGGTACGGATGGTTGTTGTGGGTGTGCGAAGGATGGGCATAAAGTGAGAGATTGTCCGGATCTTAAGACCAAAGGAAGATAAGTCAAGAAAGATTCTACTAATAGTGAGGAAGGTGTTCCTAAATCCAAGGCTAGGTTAATTGCTCTCAAATCCAAGATTGAACAAGAGTAATCTCCTTATGTCCCTTTACGGTATGGTCTCTTCATTAAGTGATGAAAGTTTTCAGAATTTCGTATGATTATGATTTACTTGGTTGATTTGATGTTTCCTTATGATGAGGAATTGATGTTAGAAAGACATGTGTAGCTTATTTCCAAGTGGGGGATAGAGAGATTTTGTATGAGGTTCTCTTTGTATATGGTTATGCTTAGATTCGAATTGAATTATTTTCCTTGATTTTGGTATGTGTATTTAGGTATAATGCATATATGATGTGTTGCTAGTCTATAATAGGTCCTTTAAAGAAGCGTTTGAGAACGTGTCATTCGAGGACGAATGTTTCCCAAGTGGGGGATATTGTAACACCCTAAAAGTGACTTAAGTGTAGCTAGAGCCTAACATGTGTTTAATGAGATTATAAGGTCCTAAAATGACTAAAAATAATGTTAAGAGTAAGTATATAAAGTTTGGAAGTTTTTGGAGGTCGAACGCCCAAGGACGTCCAAGACATCCAGAAACTAGTCAAAGTTGAACTGGTGTGTCGGAGTGTTTTGTAGTGGAGTTTTGGAGGATGGTTGAGGGTGAAATTGAGTATCAATGTTTCCTATACGTAGACTTACATGTAGTGGTGAAAACGTTCGAGAACGACTCCCCGGTGACCAGCCAAAGTGTCCCAGAGGAGGATCCAAAAAATGGACAATCGAAGCTGCCAAACAGCCATGATATAGAGGCTGACGCGTGACGCGCAGCCAGCATTTGAAGGTAAAAACTCATTCCCTGTGACGCGGGGTCGTCACAAACTATTGTGTCTCAAAATTTTCCAGAAACAAGATTTGAAAATGCCTCCGCAACGCGCACCAAACTCCTAGATTTGGTCGGTATTTGTTTTAGTCAATTAGAATTGGTTAAATGGTCCAATAGTTGTATGGGTTATTAGGGCACTCTAGGGATTAATTATTGGAGATTAGTATAGGTATTTGAAGATTATATAAGCAGTACAATATCCATATAGAACCTAGACTCAAAATCAAAAAAAAAACTCTCTCTCCCAAAATTCTCCAAAAACCACCATTGAAGAAGAAGAAGAGAAATTAGAGGATGTATTAGGACGAATTCACCAATGTTTCAAGATGGGTTTAAGGATATAATCTAAGGTATGTGAAGATTATCATTCATGGATTCTTTCATCCATGAAGTCCCACTAGTTTCCCTACAATTGAGAATCCAAACAACCCCAAACAAGTGAGGTTTGTGATTGCGTTGTGGGTAAGGTGTGGTTGTGATCCCAATATAGTGTGTAACATTCACTTATGTTTATATGATGATAATATATTGTTTTCATGGTGAATTATAGTAATTGAATTTGAAGGTGAACATGATGATCATAGGCCATTAGAGGCTAGATAAAGGAATTGTGTTGATTCTTCTAAACTTGATTGTATTCTATGTTAATTGATTATGATTGAATCCCCTAGGTATGAATTGAACTAGACTTGATTAATTAAGATTGGTCTTGATGGAATTGAACCTTAAAGATTAATTTTGTCTATAATCACCTAGTATTGAAGAATGTGAGAAGAAAGCTAACGCTAGAAGATCCTATAATCTACCTATGAATGAAGATATAATGAATTGATGAATTAAGACCTTAGGATGGTTGTGTTAACTTTAGATTTAGGATGATTGAATGAAAGTGATAGGTTCACTTGAGCATGGAGAGATTTTCAAGGACATCCCTCCATGAGAGAAAAGGTTGAGCTAGGCTTGACAAGAAAACCTTGGAGTATACGCTTGACTCCAAGTGGATAAGCAAAGTGAGACGGATAGTCTAGCAAGGGTCCGAACTCCAAGTAGAAATGAGATCCAAGCTTAGTAGTTGTGATCACTATCCCATTAGGTCTCATGAGGCTGGAGTCCTTCACGTTGTAGAGTCAAGATATCCTAGTAGAGATCTCCATATCCTATGAACTTGGACATGCTTGAGAATCATCTCCTAGTATTTAAAGCAATAGATGAACTTAGACATGCCCTAGGGGTATCTCGTAGTTTTCAAAATGTGTGAATGAACGTAGACATTCGCAAGGGGTATCTCGTAGTGTTCATGATTGAGGGATCAATACATACCTTAAAAAGTATCTCGTAGGATCCATTGATTATGGAACTTAGACATGCTTAATGAAGTATCTCGTAGTGTTCAAAAGATAAAGATAGGGGCTAGGCTCCAAAGTAAGAAGTAATAAAGAAAGGATCTAAAAGTAGTACGTGGCATATATGGTTGTATGGGACATCATGAGTGCATTGCACAAGGTATAACCTAGGGTCATAAATGAAGAAGAGATTGAAGATACGATTGCACTAGAGTTTGCGTTACTAGTATAGAAGATTAATGATGAGAGAATCTTAGTACATGAAGTTAAATAATAAAGAGGGTATGGAGGGAGAACGTACTAAGGATGGTTTTCAAGATACTCTTAGTTTGGAGGGTAGTAGGGGCTGCATTCTGTAAATTGCACAAGCATGTTTTGAGATTTCCATAATAGTATAGTACTCTTTAGTACGAAGAACTTAGGCCTTAATTATGAAAGTGATCTATGATGAAGCACGACCAAAGAGAGGTACTTAGCTTTGGTAGTAGGATGAGATGCTACCTTAGCCTTGCACAAGGATACTTGGAGGTGGCTTGTGATGTATATCATAATAGTATGAAAGACAATGAGTTAAAGTTAAACTCTTATATGCTTTATGATGCTTTAATACTATTATAATATTCATGATATGATTATGTCTTTGTCTCTTATGAGTATGTCTATTTTTGACTAACCCTTTGAGATATCTTATGTTGTTACGTAGTTTCCATACTTAGTACGTATTGTACTAACGCTTATTGACTACACGTTTTCCATGAAGAGTCTTTAGAAGATTGAGTTGCTTGAAGGGTGCAGTTCCAAGGTTTCCCAGAAGAGAAAAAGTAGTGAGTCCTCATAGCTTCGAGGAAGAACCTTTATGTTCCTTTATGTCTTCATTTATGGTTTAGATTTTATATGGTCTGCGTCCTAATGCTTTTCATTAATGTCAAAGTTAGATGGTATTTGAGACAATATTATTAAAGATCCTTCAACTTTTATGAAATACCTTTCGATTTATGTCTAAAGAAAGTTTTTATATTCCCTCCATTCATGTATAATGTTATTTAATATAGTCAAGTTTCTTGTACCTGACCTCCGAGAGGTCAAGTACGCCGGGTTTCGGACCAAGGGTTTCCCTATCTTCTAGGGTGTTTTTGCAGGTCGTGATAAACTTTGTATCAGAGAATAAGGTTATGAAAATTGTCATAGGATGTCTCAAAACCACGTATAATCGAGTTTTATTCATCTGTGTGAGTCGCGACACACCTATGAGTAGGAGGCTATGGGATGCTTAGTAAAGTTGCACTTCTTCATTTTTCAAGTCGTTTCATAGAGTTTGGCTTTAGTATGCCCTTTTATAATGTTTGCCGATGATTTTGTAGATGATGGATAACACAGGGGATAATTCTAGAATGGAAGGATATGGGAGTGGTGAGCAATAAATTCCTCCCCAAGTGCAAGAGCATGTTCTTCCTCAAGTTCCCAATGACCCTTCAATAGGGAATGTTATATTTGAGGAATTTAGGGTTTATATGACTTTTTTGGCTCAAGTCTAAACGGCACAAGCTTATAGAGGATAGGTAGCTTTGGATAATCCTATAGGAAGAATTGGTGATACTAGAGTAAGGGAGTTCTTGAGAATGAATCCACCAGAATTCTATGGCTCCAATGTTGGTGAGGATTCGAATGTTTTTATTGATGAGGTCTATAATGTGCTTGCAATCATGGGAGTGTCTTCCATTTAAAAGGTGGAGTTGACTACCTATCAATCGAAAGATGTTGCCCAAATTCGGTAAGCTCAATGGAAAGATTGTAGACCAATAGGAGTTGGTCCTATACAGTGGAGACTTTTAAGTCGGCTATCCTTGATAGATTCTTTCCTAAGGAATTGAGGGAGGCTAAGATGGAGAATTTTTATAAACATTAAGCAAGGTGAGTTGAATGTTAAGGAGTAAGATTTGAAGTTCACTCTTTTGTGTAAGTATGCTCCAAGCTTGGTAACAAACACTAGAGACTTGATGAATAGGTTCATCACAGGAATGTCTGACCTTGTAGAAGAAGTGTGTCGTACGGACATTCTTGTGGATGACATGGACATATCAAGGATCGTGCTGTTTTCCCAACAAATAGAAGAGTCAAAACAAAGGAAGGAGAAGGCTAGAAAAAAGAAAAGGTATAGTTTTGATATTGATAAGTCGTCCCATGCTATGTCCGAGGGACAAAATAGGCCTAGAACCAAACCAAGATATTCCTGTCAAGATTCTTCCAACACCTCTAAGATTGATAAGGAGAAAGGTAGCGGGTCTACCCAATTTACTTGCCCCAAGTGCGGAAGGAGTAATTATGGTAAGTGCCTAGCCGACAGGTATGGTTGTTATGGGTGTGCGAAGGATGGGCATAAAGTGAGAGATTATCTGGATCTTAAGACAAAAGGAAGATAAGGAAAGCAAGTTTCTACTAATAGTGAGAAAGGTGTTCCTAAATCCAGGGCTAGGTTCTTTCCTCTCAAATCCAAGGTTGATCAAGAGTGATCTCCTTATGTCCCTTTTAGATATGTGTCTCTTTATTGATTGATGAATGTTTTCCAGAATTTTGTATGATTATGATTTAGTTGGTTTATTTGATGTTTCCTTATGATGAGGAATTGATGTTATAAAGACATGTGTAGCTTATTCCCAAGTGGGGGTTAAGGAGCCTTTGTATGAGGTTCTCTTTGTATATGGTTATGCTTAGCGTAATATTGAACTGTTTCCTTGATTTGGGTATGTGCATTAAGGTATAATTCATATATGATGTGCTTCTATTCTATAATAGGTCCTTTAAAAAAGAGTTTGATAACGTTTCATTGGAGGACGAATGTTTCCCAAGTGGGGGATATTGTAACACCCTAAATGTGACTTAAGTGTAGCTAGAGCCTAACACGTGTGTAATGATCTTAAAATGTCCTTAAATGAGTAAAAATAGTGTTAAGAGTCAGTATATAAAGTTTGGAAGTGTTTTGAGGTCTAACGCCCAAGGACGTCCAAGACGTCCAAAAATTAGTCGAAGTTGAACTGGTGTGTCGTAGTGTATTGTAGTGGAGTTCTGGAGGATGGTTTGAGGGTGAAATTGAGTATCAATGGTTCCTATAAATAGACTTACATGTAAAGGGTCAAAACTTCTTAGAACGACGCCCGGGGTACCAGCCTAAGGGTCCCCGAGGAGGACCCAAAAATGGGTCATCGAAGCTGCCAAGCAGCCAACATATGGAGGCTACTGCGTGACGCGCAGCCAGCATTTGAAGGGAATAATTCTTTCCCTGTGATGCGGGGATGTCACGAATTATTGTGTCGCAAAATTTTCCAGAAACATGATTTGAAAATGCCTCCGCGTCGCGCAGTAAACTCTCATGTTTGTTAACGACGTTTTTAAGTCAAATTAGAATTGGTTAAATGGTCCAATAGTTGCATGGGTCTTTTGGGCACTTTAGGGATTAATTATTGGAGGTTATTGTAGGTATTCTAAGATTATATAAGCAGTAAAATATCCATATATTCCCTAGACTTAAAATCAAAAAAAACTTTTTCTACCAAAATTCTCCCAAAACCACCATTGAAGAAGAAGAAGAGAAATTGGAGGCTTTTTTAGGATGAATTTACCAAGGTTTCAAGATGCGTTTAAGGCTCTTATATAAGGTATGTGAAGCTTATTCATTCATGTATTTTTTCATCCATGAAGTCCCGCTAGATTCCCTAGAATAGAGAATTCAAACAACCCCAAACAAGTGAGGGTTGTGATTGTGTTGTGGGTAAGGTATTTTTGTGATCCCAATAGAGTGGGTAACATTCACTTATGTTTATATGATGATAATATACTGTTTTTATGGAGTTTTCATGGTGAATTATAGTAATTGAATATTAAGGTGAACATGGTGATCGTAGGCCATTAGAGGCTAGATGAAGGAATTGTGTTGACCCTTCTTAACTTGATTGTATTCTATGTTAATTGATTATTATTGAATCACCTAGGTATGAATTGAACTGGACTTGATTAATTAAGATTGGTCTTGATGGAATTGAACCTTAAAGATGAATTATGTCTATAATCACCTAATATTGAATACTGTAAGAAGAAATCTAACGCTAGAAGATCCTATCATCTACCTTTGAATGAAGATATAATGAATTGATAAATTATGAATCTTAGGATGGTTGTGTTGGTTATAGATTTAGGATGATTAAATGTAAGTCATAGATTCACTTGTTCATGGAGAGATTGTTAAGGACATCCCTCCATGAGAGAAAAGGTTGAGCAAGGCTTGACAAGAAAACCTTGGAGTATATGCTTGACTCCAAGTGGATATGCAAAGTGAGATGGATAGTCCAGCAAGGATCCGGACTCAAAGTAGAAAGGAGAGAAACACCTAGTAGTTGCGGTGACTATCCCATTAGGTCTCATGAGACGAGAGTCCTTCACGTAGTAGAGTCAAGGTATCCTAAAAGAGATCTCGATATTCTATGAACATAGACGTGCTTGAGAAGCATCTCCTAGTGTTCAAAGCATTAGATGAACGTAGACATGCACAATGGTTATCTCGTAGTGTTCAAAATGTGTGAATGAACTCATGACACACACATAATCACATGCAAGCACATAAGGACTAGTCGGCAAACGTCTTGGTCGTTCCTTGACGTATAACCTCAAACTTAACCGGACAGACTTCAAAACTCCTATAAACATTAATTAAGCTATTTATAAGCCCTTAGAACAGTAGCGAATCTCTATATAAACCTAGTTCATTTTAGTGTTATTATATTCTCCCCAACTTAAGAACATTCGTCCTCCAATGGCACTTCAACACTTAAAGGGAAAACGACCAAAGAAAACAGCCCACATTAAATCATACAATATCATAAACCACCCACCATTCAAATCCTCATCAAAGCATAATCATGCAACATTTTCAATCAAGGCACATTTAAGAAATTTTCTCACAAAAGCTCAACATGCAACTTCTCACTAACACATTAGTCATGCTTAACAAAGCCATCTCATTTAATAACTTAGACAGGCTCATCATTCAATATCATGAAGGAAATAGGCAACCTACGCTAGATGCAAATGAAAATAAGGAATAACCATGCATCAAAACTCATTTTCTCATTTAACAAGAATTCAACCAAAACGTGCATATCATGAGGAGAACAGTTGGACTCATTTTTCAAAAAAGACTTCAACATAAATCAATATACTAAGAACTTTTTTATTTAGGCTTCAATAAGCACATAAGGAAAATATAAGGGTATCTCACTCCCAAGAACCATACTATTCACCTTACTCCCCCACTTAAGGGAAACCCAATCTAAGGTCAATATAACCATACTACAAGGAACTCCCTCAATGAACCTTAAACCTTACCAACACTTTCTCACCTACTCTTCAACATACTAGAATCCTGGAACAACAACCTGAAGTCTTTCTCAGGAAAACCAAAGACTCTCAAAAGTCTCACCATCTAATCAAAACATTCCACTTACTAGGAGAAACTCACATTTACACTTTCTGACATCACATCCTTCCTTTCTAAGTGTAACACTTCGGAAATCCAAGACGTGTCGTAAAGCCTAGCACAGGTGTCATGAAGTCTAAACACTATTTTTATGGTTATATTTATGAATATAGGTCGTAGGAAGTTTAGAAACCAAAATATCAAGAATGTCCATGACGTTAGGAAGTTGGTTCAAGGAGGTACTAGCGTGCCTTAGCCTATTTGAGTAGTTTTTAAGAGTAGGAAGTTAATGAAATTTGGTGAAAATGTGTGTAACACGTGTTAGAGATATTTCATGGTCGAAACGTCTGGGTACGACTCCCCAATGACAAACCAAGGGCCCTTGAGGAGGACCCATGCACGTTGAGGCAACACTGCCTGGGCAGTGTGCATCGACGGGGCAACCGACGGTCTGTGTGTGTACTGATGGGGCGTCGATGCCACCGTCGTCCCACACTTAGCCAAACTGGAGAATCCCTCTCCTACACAAGTCTCTGACCGAGACGACGGATGTGCAGGATGGAGGGGGGCCAAACCATCGACTCACAAACGGCCTATCAACGGGGTTCCGTTTGTGAGGGTCCTGATTTTCTTACACGTTTTTAATTAGGTTCGTTTAATTAGTTAAGGGGTTAGGTGGTTAATTAGGGGATTAAGGGGGCCTAATTAAGTTAGTTAACCTCCCATATAAATTCCCCAACCCCATTAAACTAATTAGACCTCCTAAAACAATTCTTCTACCTTCTCTCTTCTTTCTCTCTCTATTGGAAGACTCCATTTAAGGCTAAGTCAAGGAAGGGAATTGGGGGCTTGAAAGGGGCGATTTCATCTCCAAATCTTCACCAAAACGTTGAGGTATAGGATCTCTTCACCTTTGAGACCTCTTTCCTCAAAGGGTTCATTCAAAGTGTTTTCAAAACTAAAGTTTTCAAATGGGTTTCATCCAATTCCGAATTTGAAGTTATGAATTGAGTTGTTGATGTTTTCTTTAGGTCATATTGAATAGATTAACATGTATTTTAATTTGATTATGGTAATTGTTGATGGTCTTGCCTAAATTGAAGAACATAATCCTAAGTCCCTAACCCTAGGTTGTGATCTTGACTTATATGGTATAATGCTCATTCAATTGACTTGGTTAAGGGTTGAATTACTACTAGATGATGTTGTTATGCTAATCATGAGTGAATTAGGATGATGTGTAGTCTTTCATGCTAGTTCTTGAGAAGTGATATAGGGTATGATTAATTGACTTAATCCTAAGCTTTGATATATTATTGAATGGTGATGTAGTAATTCTTTTAGCCTTGTGATTATATTGGTTATTGAGTTATGGTGACTTGATGACCTAATTTAGTTGAACTAAGGGTTGATGGTAAGACCTTGATGATTAATTGTGAAAGAGACTTGGTAAGTCTTGTGATCCCTATACTCTGCTTCAATTATGATTAATTGTGATTATGTCATGATGATTGTGTTGGAGTATGCCTTGTTTAGGATTGATAGGATGGTATGATGTTGAATTGAAATGTCTTGCTTATGGTTGTGATGTTGATTATATGTAAAGTTATAGGGATGATGGTAATTACCAATGTGCCTTATTATGAAAGAGTATATAATGTGTTAACCTTACTTATGTGAATTGTGATAAAATGATTATACTCATGCAATTCCTATTGAGCTATTTTGATGATCATTATACAAGTGCTAGACCCTATGACCTAAATTAAGCTATGATTGATAAATAAATATTAAAGACATTTAAATAAGGGACTTAGCTTAGCACCGAGTGAACTTGATAATGGGATGTGATGGTTTTCCAATAGAGGAAGAGTTACCCTATTGTTCTATAGGTGATGTTGACTCCCCTTTGAGGGATACTCATTTCATTTATTCCCATGAGATGAGGCCCCAATTACCAAGTGTATGTAGAGGGAAATATCTATCTCTTAGTTCTTGAACTATGTTGCCCCCATAGTAAGACTAGCTAGTGGATCCACCTAGAAAGCTATGTTTGTGTTTGGTTTTACTTTTGCCGGTAGACCGCCTTTCATCGGTGTAAGGTTTTACACATCGGATTCCACATTATCTCATGTGGTCTATGTTGGTTAAAGAAAGTGTTCCCTAAACTAAAATGAAGTAGTAATGTATAAACTAACTAAAGTGACTTGAGGGATTTGACTTAGCTTAGGTAGGGGTATGAGACTCTTCCTATGCTTGCACTAGTTTGCCTTGATATGAGCTTTAGGAGGTCAATATTATGTACGTAAATGAGGATAAATGTAAATGATCTTTTATGATGATTATGATGCTTATGAATATGTAATTGGTCTTTATTGTTAAAGTATGAACTTATGTGTATTTGAAGTGTATATTATGTGAAGTGAGTTACTATTTATGGTTCTTGTTGCGTTACTTGATTAAGTAAGGTTATGGGGCTTTGCTTGGTCATCGCACTTGTTGACTTTATGAGGATTTATGATTAGTTGTCTTGATTTTCTATTTACATGATGGACTCTTATTCATGCTTCTGATGTTATTACTTGGTGATAGAGTTATATGAGATTATGGGTTCAAGTATGTTGATATACATATAACTTGCTTTGACTTGTTGAACATGCTTGAATGATTGGTATGGTTTGTTGATTGTGCATAAGTCTTTGAAGAGGTAAAACGGCATGATTTAACTAAATGTCTCTTTTTAGCATGCTTTGTTGTTATATGTACATATGGTCTCATACTTAGTACATGTGGTGTACTAACCCCATTTTCTCCCTTTTCCCAAACATTTTAGGTTCGGGTCATTGAGGTTCCGTTCGAGGCGACTTAAAGAATCTTGGATATTCTCTACCATCCAAGTGGTAGGTCCTCATTTGGCCGAGGGCGATGCAAATATTCTAATTACGGATTTGCTTTGTTTTTAAGACACATATGTTTACTCTATCTTTCATTTGAGAACAAGTTGTATATGCCTATATTGTCTTCCTTATATTGATGTAGGGCTATGCCCAAATTGCTATTGTCATTGTAGATGGTTATGAGATGAGACGTATTTTATGACTCTATTCTATCTTATATATGTATGTGAAATAAAAGTAGAAGAGTAAGTAATCTTCTTATACGAAGGGTCTATGTATACTCGATATTAATACTATTACATGTATGTAGAGGTCTATGTAAACCTCAATGTATAAATAGTAAAAGTTTTAAATTCTTCCGTATTTTTTACTTATGAATGCAATGATGAAAACTAAGCGGCTAGTTTTAGTCCTAAAAGTGGACGACGACGCCGGTTACGTCTAGGGGATAAACCCGGATGTGACACTAAGATCGGATCTAAACAACTTCAAATCATCTCAACTATCACTCCTCCACCTTTCTAAAATCACCTTCCATACTCCATCTAACAAGGCACATGTCATACTTCTCTCTCCCTTAACCCAAACTTTTCAAAGGTCATACTCTAAGGACCATCACATATGAAAGAATGGAAAGACACCATGTATGTAACACATCGAATGTCTAAGACCTAATCTAGAGCCTAACATGAGTGTTTAAGGGTTAGGAAACTATTTTAATGTAAATAATAGAATAAAAAGACATTTATGAAGTTTTAGAATCAAAATATCAAGGAACGTCCATCACATCCGGAGACTAGTGCAAAAGGTGCTAGTGTGCCTTAGCCTATTTGATGAGGTGTTAGGAGTCCGAATTTCATAAAATTTGGTGGTAAGGTGTCTAACATTTATTGGAGTTGCTTTAGGGTTTAAATGTCCGGGTAAGACTCCCCAAAGAAAACCCTAAAGGTACTTGAGAAGGTCCCTTCTAGTTTGACCAAAAAGCTGTCTTGGATAGTGTCTACCAACAAAGGCAGGCGACGAGGCGTAGGTGCATCGACGGGGCGTCGATGCCTCTGTTGATTAATACTTAGACATTTTGGCAAAATGGCCATTTTGTCAGGTCTCGTTCGCAAAAGACGGATGTACAGAACGGAGGGGGGGCTTGGCCGTCGACTGACCTACGGACCGTAGGTCGGGGTCTCGTAGGTGAGGGCCACTATTTTACTGTTAAGTTTTTGCTGGGTAAATTAATTAAGTTAGTTAGTTAGGGGTTTAATCATGTATTAATTGTGGTAGTTAGGTTAGTTAACGGACTATATAACCTACCCTAAGCATAAATACAACTTAACTCCCTCAATTCCAAAACTCAAATTGCTCTTCCTTCTCTCTACTTTCTCTCTTCAAAAGAAACTCCATAGAAGACCAAGTCAAGGAGAGTTCTAGGGCAGCAAGAAGACTACTTCTCTCAATCGATATTCAACAATTAACAAGGTATGAGAACCTTTCACCTTTCGTATTCCTTTCCCCAAAGGGTTCTTCCAAAATAGATTTCAAAAAGATGAGTTTCAAGTGGGTTTCTTTCTATTACGAAATCAATCTTCTAAATTGATTTGTTTATGATTTATTTTGGTTATTATGATTAGATTATGATGAATTTTGGTTCAATTATGCTACTTCTTGATGTATTGACCTAGCTTGTGGAAGATGACCTTTTCCCCTAAACCCTAGGTTGTGATCTTGAATTGAATTCTCTATTATTGATACAATTGACTTGGTTAATGTGTGAATTACTATAATATGATGTTATTATGAAAATTTATGGATGAATTGGGGTTGGTTAATGGTAAGAGCATGATCATGGCTTGGAAGAGGAACATGTAAGACTTTGTGATCTTGAAACCTTAACTCTATTGTGATGACTTGTACCTAATTATGTTGATTCAGTTGAAGTATATGTGTTGTGATTGGATTGATTATGATGGTATGATGCTGGTATTTGAATTTCTTGTCTTATGAATTGTGAGATCATGTTAAGCTTCTGATGATATAAGGATGATGTTGATTCACTTGTGTGTATTACAATGATATGATATAAGGTGTTGATATTACTATGAGGGTCTTATCTAAAGGTTATTCTAACGCAATTCCTAATGAGCTAATGATGATGATATACAAGGGTTCAGGCTCCTATGACTTAAACTTAGATTTGATAATAATGGATTACTTAAAGACATTTCCAAAAGGGAATCTAGCTTAGCACCGAGTGAACTAGTAGTAAGGAGTGTTCCTTCCCACATAGGGAAGGTAGGTTCACTATTATACTCATGAGATTAGAGACTGTAATGCATGAAGAATAAACAGGGTCCCAACTACATCTCTGTAACACCTAAAACGAGCTAAGGTGAACTAGAGCTTCATGATTGTTTCTTGAGTGAATTTTAAGTTAAAAAAATTTATATTAATGTTCTTAGGCAGTGTGTGAAGTTTGGAGGTCAAACTTCCAAGAATGTCCATGACGTTCGGAAGGTGTGCCTTAGAAAGTGTTCATGTGTCTTGATGTGTTTGAGTGAGTTTTACGTGTTCATTTTAATCAAAGTTGATGTGGGATGTTCCTAAGGCCTAGACGACTAAGTTTAGGGGTTTAACATTTGGGTACAACCCCACCTAGGACCCACGAGGGGTCCTAGAAGAGGACCCAAGACTTAGCACTCAAGATGCCTAACCACTGCTCAAACGACGCCTAGCAACCTATGGACCGTTGTCAAGATGACGCCCAGTCTTCTAGGGGAGTGGGTTGGGACTTAGTGTGGGAGGCTCAACCATCGTTCAGTCGACGCCCGTTGCTTGGGTCCGTCGATGGTGTCCTGCAAAAGTTGTGGGACACGCTGCCAGCTTGGGGTGTTTTGTGTATATTTACCACAAGTCTTTTAGGACCCTAGAATGATATTTTTAGGGTTTTTAAGTTATATTAGATTGATTTTAATTCCTAGACCTAGAAAAGACCCCTAACTTCAATATTCAAACTCTCTCTCTAAAGACAAACTCTCTCAAAGTCACCATTGGAGCTAAAAGTAAAAGAGAACTAAGAGGGCTGGTTTGGACGTGTTCTTCACCAAAATTAGTGGATTTTCTTGCATTTAAGGTTTGGTATCAATCCTTGAACCCTCTTTCATTCAAGGAGTCATTCCCAAAAGATTTCAAAAAGGGTTTCCAAATTCTATCTTCTCCTAGTTTTGATTTCAAGCATGGGTCTTGTTGTAAAAGTGTTTTAATGATTCAAACATTTTTCTTCTAGTATTAATATATGATTTTAATGTCAAAATACTAATGAACTCTTGTATATGCATATTTCCAACTTTTAGCTTAAACAGTGGGTTAAAAGAACATGTTTGTGTAAGGTGTGAGTTTTGGTTTCTTATGCTATTATTATGATTTAGCTACTGCCCTAAGGGACTTATTATGATGAATTATTTATAAATTGGTTATAGGTGGTTATGGCTTGGTTAAATAGTGAGTTACTTATATTGAATAATTCTTAATATGAATTGCTCATGAGTGGTATGGTCCATCTTCTTGGTGGCGATGTTTACTTGATATATTTGGGTATATTTGGTATGTATTGTGAGTGTGGATTTGAAGGCCTAATGTGTGAAATGATGTGATAATAAAGTTATTTCTTGTTGATGTGTATTATGAAGCTTGAATTGAATGTCTTGCTTAGATTATGCCTAAAAGAAGTAAGTGTGTTATGTTGAGCATGCTAGTGTGCAATAAATGATGAATGAAGGTGTAAGCATGTCTAGAATTCAATGTTATGAACATAATGATTTATGTGAAAGGTGTGCTCACAAGTACACACACTTTGAGTGAAAGAATGAATGAAGTTAAAGAATGTGAATAAAAAGGGGAGTTTTGGGGTGAGCACTCATTGTGAGTTGAGATGAATTGTTTAGTAGCAAACTCACTACCTCCCAAGAGTTTTATAATGTAGGTTGGAGGATGGATACCTATTGTGAGTAGAGATGGTGTGTTCAAAAGTTATCTTTGACCTTTAGTAATGAATGTTTAAGACTCCGTGGGGGTGTTATGCTTAAACTGAGAGGATCTGAAGAAGGTGTGGGTGCACATTGCAAGTAGAGATGTCTTACCCAATGTACTTCTTGATATAAGTACTCCTTGCTATTAGAGAGTGAGTTACTTAGTAGCAATATCCTTATCCCTTAACTCTGCGCCCGGATAGGTGTAGCGATGGAAAATCCATGTAAAAGCTAAGAGAAAGACCCCATCCTAGGCAAGTGGTGAACCCTCTTCGGATAATTGTAGTATAGGAATTTCATGTCTAGCTCTCATGGTCTATGTCGATTAAAGCTATTCCCCCACAAAAGAATGAATGAACTAAGTCTCCTAAAAGAACGTACTACTTAGGGTAGGTGGTGTTATGGGACGCTATCTATCCATTGCACTAGGTAGACCTTCCGAAAGGTGAATCTTGGTGTGTTTTATATGAAATGTATGAACAAAGTCTCCTAAAAGACCTCTACTACTTAGGGTAGGTGGTGTTATGGGCCGCTATCTATCCATTGCACTAAGTAGACCTTCCGAATTGGAGTCTTGGTGTGTTCTATCATGTTTTGTAAAAGAAGTTAGAAAATGTAAGGTCTATTGTCAAATAAATATGTTAAGGCTAAGTTTTGAATGAATGAAGCTAAGAGTGACTAATGTAGGGTGCTAAATCCAAGGGAATCCTCAAGGAGCACTAAGTGGGGGTAGTAGTATGGGATGCTACTCTCACATTGCACTTAGTGTAACTTATAAGTTCTATCGGCAAAAGTACTTACATGAAATATTTCATATATGAATGTCTTTCAAATATCTAACGAAGAGTGTGGACTTGATTCTCGGACTAGGTAAGCCTATGGTTGGTAGTCTTAAGGATCGATTTGGTGTGTCTTGAAGGGGGTGTATGGGCGGTCCCTTCTTGTCTTACCTTAGGGAGTCTTAGGATAACTTGGTTAGGGAAACCTAACGGAAAATAAGCTCACATTGCTTGGATTGTGTTATTCACTGTTTTGTATTTCACTGTGTTCACTGTAAGGTTTTTCTCATGTTACTGTAAAGTGTGCTTTTCTTCTAAATTTGTGAAAGTCCTACCTTATGTGCTAAATTATGATTCTTATACTATTTCAACTCTTAAATAGTGAAAGTTTTATCAATTTGTCATGAAATCTTATTTTACTAAAATGTCCCTTTTTGCATGTTTTTGCATATGCCATACTTAGTACATTGTCTTTTACTAACCCCATACTTTTCGATATTTAATAAGTATAGATTGGAGGCAAGTTTGAAGACTAGAAGATAAGCTTGGGAAAGATTCTCTCAAGACTATGTATGTCCTCATATATTCGCGGCATAGTCGTATTTCTTAGTTTCTATTCTAAAGACATTTTATGTATTTTCATTTAATGTAAAGGGTTGTGTCCCTAAGATATTATTATCGTGTGTTTTAGTTGGCTTGTGTAGACGAGATCAAATCCTTAGATTTTATAAAAGATGTCCTATTTATTAATTTATTAGTGAAAATTTTTAATTATGCACTACTTTTCATGTCTTATGTAATGAATGCTAGCTAAGGCTTGTACAAGACCTCCGAAAGGTCAAGTACGCAATTTTTCCGACCCATGGGTGCTCCCTAACTTCTAGTGGGTACTTTCAAGTCGTTACAAACATGGTATCAGAGCATACGTTATGATAAATAGTTTAGAGTCTAAAAGTCTAACAAGCCACATCTAGTAGAGTCTTGGTCATTTGTGTGAGTCGCGACACATCCATGGACAAAAGGATATAAGATGAAAGAAGTTTCACTTCTCCATTATTCTAATGTCGTGACTTAGAGTTGAGTTCTATAAGATGTCTCTCTCAACCTCTTCTCTTTGTGTTTATAGGACATGAATACGAGAAGAGAAACTGATAGGAAGGAGGAGGAAGATGTAGCTAATGAGAGGATCCCTCCCCATATTGATCAAGTCCCTATAGGTGGCCAAGAGAATGTGAATGAGAGAATGTGTATGTTGTCTATATGTGACATAAAAGTAGAAGACTATGTAATATTCTTATACGAAGGGTCTATGTATACTCGCTATGAATATACTATGTGTACGCGAGAGGTCTAGGTAAACCTCATCATAAATATAGAAGAGAAGTTTGAATTTTTCCGCATTTTAACATATGAATGTAATAATAAATCTAAGAGGCTAGTTTTATTCCGCTCCGAGGACGACGACACCGGTTACATCTAGGACGTGCTCCCCGGATTTTACAAACTTGGTATCAGAGCATGAGGTTGAATATTTCTAGAGTCGATGTCTCACTAACCACGTCTATGTAGGTTCTTATTCATAATTGTGAAGAGCGCCACACTTATGAGTGAGAATATATATGATGGTAATTCTCATGTTCTGGGAAATACAACATTGTGCCTCGAGATTCTTGACTCTATGTTACTTTAGCATGTAATAATTTTATTGTGATTATAGGCAATGAATACTGGAACGAAAGCCACACGAAGACATGATGAAGAGATTGCTAATGCGGGAGTTCCTCCCCATGGCAATAAATACCCTCCTCTTGAAGAAGTTGCTAATGATGATCAAGCTCCGGCCAATCCTTCGGCCTTGTCGGATGGGGATATAAGGGCAGCCTTCTCCAAATGGCCCAATCCATTACTACTCAAGCACCATCCGTCACTACTGAAGCTCAATCCATGACGTCCCTAGCTAAATGGGAGGTGGTACCCCGAGGAAACCAACATGTTAGCACCATGCCCTCCCACTTGAGGGATTTCACAAGGATGATCCCCTTACTTTCAATGGGTCCAAAGTAGAGGACGACCCCCAAGAGTTTATTCATGAAACCTACAAAATCCACTATGCTATGGGTTTGACTATAAGTCAAAAGGCCGAGTTAGCCACGTACCAACTGAAGAATCTGGCCAAAACATGGTACATCCAATGGAGAGACAATAGGCCTTTGAGGGGTGGACCGGTGACATAGGAGATTTTCAAGAAGGCTTTTCTTGATAACTTCTATACAATGGAGAAGAGGGAAGCTAAGGTGGAATAATTCATCAACCTTCGTAAAGGAGGTATGAGTGTGCTTGACTACTCTTTGAGATTTACTAAGTTGTCCAAATATACTCCTTCTTTCATTTCCGACCCAAGGAATGAGATGAGCCGCTTTACGATGGGGGTGTCCGATGACTTGGAAGAAGAATGTCGTTTGGCTATGCTACATTATAATATGAACATTTCTCATCTCATGGTTCATGTTAAACAAGTGTAGGAGGCAATGGTTAAGACGAAGAGTAGAGATGCTAATAGAGCAAGTCATATGATGGTGGTTCTTCATAGGGTAGGTTTGATATCAAAGACAAGCCTAGGTTCAAAAAGAGGTTTTCTTATAAAGTTCCTTCCAATTTCCCAAAGGCTCGTGAGGATAGGGTGTCTAACCCTAAATATCAAAAAGGAAGGGGTACTAGTTCACCAACCAAGAAGCCAACTTGTAGAACGTGTGGCAAGAAGCATTATGGTGATTGCCTTGACGGGGCGGACAATTCTTTTGGATGTGGTAAAAGTGGTCACAAGGTTAGAGATTTTCCAAATTTAAAGGGGCAATATAAGGGGAGTGGACAAGCAAGTGGTTCAAATGTCGATGTTGCAAAGAAGAATCGCTTTTATGGTCTCCGTTCTAGGGGTGAACAATAGAGTTCTCCTGATGTGGTGACCGTTATGTTACAAGTATTTTATGTTCATGTATATATTTTACTTCATCCCGGTACTAAATTGTCATTTGTTACTCCTTTAGTAGCTAAAAAGTTTGACATTTTACCCGATATCTTGAATGAACCCTTTTCGGTGTCTACCCCGGTGGGTGACTCGGTTGTTGCAAAAAGAGTGTATAGAAATTGTACTATAATGTTGCCCATTAGAGTTACTCTAGTTGAACTAGTATAACTTGATAAGTTTGACTTTGATGTCATTTTGGGTATGGATTGGTTGCATGCTTGTTTTTCTTGCATAGATTGTAGAACAAGGGTAGTGAAGTTTAACTTTTCAAATGAACCCGTCTTAGAGTTGAAGGGGGGAAATTCTATTCATAGAGGTCGTATCATTTCTTGTTTGAAAGCTTGTAGATGATATCTAAAGGGTGTTTATACAATATTTTAAGTGTCCAAGATTTAGACTCCGAGATTTCTCCCATTGAGTCCGTCCCCGTAGTGAGGGAATTTCCGGAGGTCTTTCCTAATGATCTTCCCGGTATTCCTCCCGAATGGAAAATTGATTTTGATATCGACTTGCTACCGGATTAAAATCCCATTTCAATTCCTCCTTTTTTACTCGGATGGCTCCAGCCGAATTGAAAGAATGAAGGCTCAACTCAAAGATATATTAGATAAGAGTTTCATTCGGCCTGGTATTTCTCCATGGGGTGCTCCGTTATTGTTCGTGAAAAAGAAGGATGGGTCCCTTAAAATATGTATCGATTACCGTCAACTTAACAAAGTCACAATTGAGAACAATTATCCTCTCCCTCGGATTGATGATTTATTTGATAAACTTCAAGGTGCGAGTTACTTTCCTAAGATCCACTTGAGATTGGGATATCACCAACTTAGGTTGAGAGGTGAAGATATTACCAAGATGAACTTTCAAACTAGGTATGGTCATTATAAGTTCCTAGTAATGTCCTTTGGATTGACTAATGCCTCGGTGGAATTTATGATCTCATGAATAGGGTGTTCCGAAACTCTCTTGATGCATTCATGATCGTTTTTGTTGATGATATATTGGTGTATTCGAAGAGTGAAGGGAATCATATGAGTCATTTGAGGGTTGTCTTGCAAGTCCTTAAAGGACATCAACTCGTTTCCAAGTATAGTGAATTTTGGTTGAGGTCGATAGCGTTTCTTGGTTATGTTATATCTAGTGATAGTGTAGAGGTTGACCCAATGAAGACCAATGTAACACTCCTAAGTTCCATCACTAACACTATCTTATCCTATTAAATATTGATTAAAATGATGTTTACAGAACTATATTAATCTATTAAACTCATTTATAAAAGTTTAGAGCCAAAACGACAAAGTAAGACCTTGATGTCCGGAAACTAGCTAAATTCAACCAGTTGATTGTCCCTATTTTTGTTGTAGGATTGGGAGGGTCATATGAAATCCAAAACTTGTGAAAAGACTTTAAACAGGTATAATGTAGTATAGAGGGTCCAAACGTTTGATAAAGACTCCCCGAGGACCACCCGAAGGGTCCTTGAGGAGGACCCCAACATGGGTAAGCAGGCTGCCAAAGCAGCCTGCGAGAGGCAGAATTCAAGGGCTACTGCACGTCGTGCAGCCCACACGCAGGCTGGAAAAAAGTTTCCTCGCGACGCATGCACTCCATGAGGTTCACTGCCTCAAATCAGATTTCAAAAATAAAAATCAGAAATCAGCCTCGCGACGCGGACCCATTTCCCATATTTGTTAAAGTCGTATTTTAGGTAATTTAACTTCACAAAAAGACCCATTTAAGTGAGGGCTCTTTTGGGCATTTTAGGGGACAAATTTATAATGGTTTTAGGTGAGTTTTAAATCATTTACACGCACTCCAAAATCAGAATTTACAAATTGCTCTCATTACTCTCAAGAAGTCTCTCTTTTCAAACTCCATTGATGAATAAGAAAAGCTTAAGGAAGTAGACAAAGACTTCAAGATTTTCATTAAAAATTCGTGGAATATTTGTCAATAAGGTATGGGTTTTTCACTCTTTGGATTCCTTTACCTAAGAGGTCCTTTCCCCAAGAGGTCCTTTCAAAGATGATTTTCAAGAATTCAACTTCTAGGGTTTTTACTCTACAAAATGGGTTTTCTTCCTAACTCAAGATTTATGACTAATGATGAAAAATAACGATTTTCTATGGTTAAATATGTATGTATTGTTGGGTAATTTGTTTTTAATGTTTAATATTTGTGCAAAGCATGTTCTTTCTATAAATAATGGTTTTGATTGGGTTATATCAATTACTTGATGACATGTGTTGGGATTGGAACTACATCTTGAATGAACTCTTTAATGACCCTTTCCCTTATCCCTAAACTATGAATTGGTCTTGTGTATGACTAAAGTGGTTGGAATTGGTTATGCTATTAAGTATTTGATTAGGTTATGGGATGATTCCTATGAAATGAATGTGAGTACTTGATCAAGATTCTTGGAAGCATTGGTAAGTCTTCTAAAGTCATGATTTCTCTATTATGTTGATGTTGGCCTATAAATGATGTTGTTATGCACTAAAAGTATGTATGATGTTGCTATGCATATATGTTGGCCTATGAATATATTAAATGTAGGATCATGGTAAGGATACGATTAATGCAAGTCTATTATTTTCTCTTGTATGCCTTACACAAGACGATTATGATATGTTATTCTCACAAACGAAGGGTTGTGATGAAAGGAAATTCTCATCTAAACCTAATGAGCTTATGATCATGTTTATACAAGGATTTAATCTCCTATGACCTATGAGAATATTTATGAACTAATGATGACTTAGAGGTTATCCAAAAAGGGACTCTAGCTTAGCAACGATGAACTAGATATGAGGGGTGTCCCTTCCTTAATTGGAAGGTAGGTTCATAATGACTCTCATGAGATAGAGGCTTCCATATAATGTGGAACTATGGGGATCTAATATATCTCCTAGTTCTTGAACTATGTTGCCACCATAGGAATACTAGCTAGTGGATCCACCTAGAATGCTATGTTCATGTTCATTTCTACTTTGGCCGGTAGACCACCTTCTTTCGGTGTGGGGTTTCATGACATCGGATTCCATGTTTATCTCATATGGTATAATTTTTGTTAAGGCGATTGTTCCCTCAAGTAAAATAAAAGACAAGTAAATGGACATTGACTAGGGTGACTTGAGGAGTTTACATAGTATAGGTAGGGGTATGGGACTCTACCTAGACATTGCACAAGTTGACTCTAAGGGAAGTCCTAGGAGATTTTTCTAACGTAATATGATAATATGAAATGAATAATGCTTATGATATATGATGTTACTCTTATGTTATGTTTGTTACGTTGACAAACATGTTATTGGTCTATATTTTTATATATGGTGATGACTAAGTTTGATATAAGTTGTATGAAACAAAGCTTTACTTATGGTATCCTATCTTGTTAACTTGATTATGTGGGGCCATGGAGCTTCACATGATCATTGCACTTGTATACTTGGGATGAGATTATTGGTAAGTGTTTTGTATGATAAGTTGATATGCACTATTGAACATGAAATGTTTATATGATTTTACAATGATATGTCTTAGTTATGACCGTGTTTTATGTTGTTATGTTCCTTATATTTTATACGTTTTAATATATGTACATTAAAGGTTTCCAAATGACTTAGCAAGCTTTCTAAAGAAATGATCCTTTTTCATGCATATCCTTAAATGTTTATGTGCATATAGCCATACTTAGTACATGTGGCGTACTAAACCCTTACTTTATATAACTACAAAAGTAGGGTTTGGCCATTGAATATTAAGAAGGTCGATTGAAGAAGCTTGGAACTCTTTCTCCAAGTGTTGATAGGTCCTCATGTTCGGGGATGCTATCTTTTCATTATTCTAGCTTATGAAGACTTTAGTAGTATTTAAGAATACTCTTGATTCCATTTTATGTTCTTTGATTATATTTTAGTAAGGCCTATATGGCATATTGACATTTTATTGGCTATGTCCAACTTATACTCTTTAGATGGTTTTTATGTGAGACAAGTTCTAAAATATCGTATGCATGTTATCATTTTGATATAAGTAAAGCCTAAGTAAGCTTCTATGTGAGAGGTCTAAGTATACCTCAGTATATATATATATATATATGAAAGTTTTAAATTTTTCCGTATTTTTAACTGATGACTTGTTATGACGAACGCTAAGGGCTAGTCTTATTACTCTGAGAGGACGACGAATCTGGTCTCATCTGGGTGTGCTCTCCGGATGTGACAATCAAAGTGGTGAAAAATTGTCCTAGACCTTTGGATCCTACGGATATTAGGAGTTTCTTAGGCCTATCTGGTTATTATAAAAGGTTTGTCGGTGGGTTTGCATCTCTTGCTTCCCCCTTGACAACCCTGACTCAAAATAATGTGAAATTTGAGTGGTCGGAAGCATGTGATAGAAGCTTTCAAGTATTGAAGTATAGGTTTACCTCGGCTCCACTATTGACCTTACCGGAGGGTAATAAGGGCTTTGTGGTTTATTGTGATGCATCTCGAAATGGTTTGGGGTGTGTCCTTATGCAACATGGCAAAGTGATAGCATATGCTTCTAGGCAACTCAAAGTTCATGAGAAGAATTATCCGACTCATGACCTTGAGTTAGCGGCTGTGGTATTTTCCTTAAAGATACGGAGGCATTATCTCTATGGGGTACATATGGATGTGTATACGGACCATAAAAGTCTTCAATACATATTCACCCAAAAAGAGTTAAATCTCCGACAAAGAAAGTGCTTGGAACAATTGAAAAACTACGACATGAGTGTTCTCTAACACCCCGGCAAGGCTAATGTGGTGGCGGATGCTCTAAGTCGTTTGTCCATGGGAAATGTGTCCCATGTGGAAGAATCCAAGAGAGACCTAGTGAAGGATGTTCATAGGTTGGCTTCTTTAGGGGTTCAGATTGAAAATTCTCCTAATGGTGGTGTTGTGGTACATCATACCTCTGAGTCGCCTTTGGTGGTTGTGGTGAAGTCTAAGCAACACCTTGATCCATTATTGATAGAGTTGAAGGAATTGGTTCTTAGAAAGATGAATGAGTCTTTCTCCCAAGGGGGGATGGTATTATTAGGTACCAAGAAAGATTGTGTGTGCCCGATGTCGATGAGTTGAAACATTGGATTCTTGAGGAAGATCATGGTGCTAATTAATCTATTCATCCGGGTCCTACTAAGATGTATCATGACCTTAGAGAAGTGTTTTGGTAGGATGGCTTGAAAAGGGACATAGAGGAATTTGTTGCAAGGTGTCCGAACTGCCAACAAGTGAAAGCCGAGCACCAAAACCCTGGTGGTTTACTTCAAGAAATCCAAGTTCCCACTTGTAAGTGGGAGGACATTATATAGAGTTTATAGTGGGTTTGCCATGGACTCGAAAGCAAAATGACTCTATATGGGTGGTGGTGGATAGATTGACCAAATCCGCTAATTTTATTCCTGTTATGTCGAGTTACTCAGCTGAAGATTATGCCAAGATCTATATATATCTGATTGTGAGTCGTCATGAAATTCCATTATCCATCATATCGGATAGGGGAGCACAATTCACATCTATGTTTTGGAAGTCGTTTCAAAGAGGTTAGGGTACTCAAGTGAAGTTAAGCACCGCTTTTCATCCTCAAACGGATGGTCAAGGAGAAAGTACCATTCAAACTCTTAAGGATATGCTTAGATCTAGTATCATTTACTTCAAGGGAAGTTTGGATGAGCACTTGCCTTTGGTGGAGTTATCTTATAATAATAGTTTTCATTCATCCATATTTATGGCTCCTTTTGAAGCATTGTATTGTAGGAGGTGTAGATCTCCTATTGGATGGTTTGAGGTTGGCGAGTCTTCTCTTCTTGGTACCGACTTGATCTATAAGACCTTGGAGAAAGTTCATATCATAAGGAACTTTTTGCAAACAACCTATAAGTAGCAAAAGTCTTATGCAGGCAAAAGTCTTATCCAACTAGATGTTATGTTCATGTTTGGTGCTACTTTGGTCGGTAGACCACCTTCCATCGGTGTAAGGTTTCACGGCACTAGATTCCACACTTAGCTCTTGTGGTCTATGTCGGTTAAGTTAAGATGTTCCCAAAGGTAAAATGAAGTAATTAAGTGAACTCTAACTAGGATGAAGAGTAAGTATGTTGCTTATGTTATAACGTTATGAACTCTTATACATGTTTGTTGATATTATAATTAAATGATTAGAGTTGTCTTGATTATGTATTAAAATATGTGGATATGCATGTTGATTTGACTATACTTGATGATGTTGGTCTTGTGTTGTATGTTATTTTTGTTTAAGGAATATATACCTATTTGTTTATGTTTGTTATTGACTGTGCATACGGTTTTCCAATGTGACCTTGCATGTTTTGAATAAATGTCCCTTATAAGCATGATTTCTATGTATATGTGCATGTGTTTCCATACTTAGTACAAGTAATGTTCTAACCCCTATTTTCTTCTTTTTCCCAACATTTTAGGTTCCGGTCGTTGAGGGGTTCGAGACCAATTTGCAAGAAGGCTTGGATCATTCCTCCAAGTGTGGGTATGTCCTCAAGTTACGAGGATGATTCATCTTCCTCACTCTACCTATGTTACATTGTTATAGTCGAAAGACAATCGTTTCACTCTTGTACTTTGAGATATTGTCGTAAGCCCTAAGTGGCATTTATAAATTGTGTAAGGTCTATGCCCATATTGTTCTATTTCGTTTAGATGATTTAATATGAGACATCCGTTTTAAGACTATATCGTAAATGTTGTATATATGTGACATAAAGTATAAGACTATGTAATCTTCTTATACGAAGGGTCTATGTATACTCGCTATGAATATATTATGTGTATGCGAGAGGTCTATTTAAACCTCATGATAGATATAGAAGAAAAGTTATAAATTTTTCGCATTTTAACCTATGAATGTAATTATGAATTCTAACAGACTAGTCTTAGTCCTCTCCGAGGACGATGACGACGGTTACATCTAAGGGATGCTCCCTGGATATGACAATATACAAATCTCTTAGTGAATCTTTCTTAGCACCCAATAGCCTCCTATTCATAATGTGGTGCGCTTCACATTATGAAAAAGACTCTACTAGATGTGGTTTTTGAGACAATCGAAGACACTCCCAAACCATATGCTCTGATACCAACTTTGTAACTAGTCGAAGGTATACCCTAGAAGAAATGGTATCCTCAAGTCGCCAAACGGTGAATGGGACCCCGAAAAATTCCACACAAGCCACTCGTATCAATCATCACAAAATATACTATCGAGAATAAGTAAGGATTTAAATCTTTCTTCACACACGAAGAATACTTTCATTAATATGCAAGTGGAAGACTTCTTTATAAACATCTAACCTTTACAATGTCTCATTAAACCATCTAATACTTACAACATTGGGACTAAGCCCATACAAGACATAAAATAAAGCTAAAGACATAAAGGAACATGTATGTCTTGTCCTCGAATCAATGAGGACTCACCAATACTTCATCTTCAACCCTTATAAGCCTATCCATCCTCCGTGGTATATCAATACTTCCAATTCCCTACACTTTATTCAAAAATGGAAAAGAAGGGGTTAGCACATTGAATGCACTGACAATGGAAATCATGCAAAAAACATGAAAAAGGGACATTTAGTATATAACATGCTTTCATGACATTTTAGTAAAAAACATCATAAAAGAGTTTAAGAGACACATAACAATCATTATTCACATATAGAACATTTCTAAGCAACATCCGTCACATAAGCATATTCAAATGGACCCCTCTACTAAAAGTTATCCTAAGACCTACTTACGTAAGATGTAAAACGGTCGTCCATACTACCTTTCACACACATCTAAATGGTCCTTAAGACTACCTAAAGTAAAGTTATTACAATACATCACATATCACATAGTTCATATTCAGTAAGACAAGACTTTACATCCTTTAGACTCCCTACCTAAGGCTACTCCAAGATTCACCTAAGTAGAAGATGAAGAGACCGCTCATACACCCTCATCAAGTCTACCGAAGCAACCCTCAAAGTTGCCCTAGATAAGTACCCTTTTCTATAAAAACATACTTCTCTAAGAAGCCATACTTTCATTAAAACCAATTTGAGAGAAAACTATATATTTAGATGACTTCACCTATTGGTCTTAAAAAGACCTAGGAAACCTACAACCTAGCATCTTCAAAGCTTACTCGTGCCATGTCTAGATAGCTTCCCATTCCACTACCTAGATATTGTAGAACTTCTCCAACACTAGAAGGTATCCCACATGATGAGATTAGACAATAATTGACATAGAACATACTAGCTAGATATAGAATCCAGAGTTAAAACCTACTCCGATGGAGGGTTTTCTACTTGCCAAGGGTAGATTTAAACACATCCCATGTAGGCACATGGTTTAGGAATATCAAGGTTTCTTTGATCTCTAGTCTCACATTAAATAGAGTAACTCCCCAAGCATAATCACTCGGTGCTAGCATTTTTCTCATAGAGTAAGTTCAATCAAAAGACATATGGAAATGCAAACCATTATATCACCTTCCAATAATGCCTCTACCAAAGGTGGGTCCACTAAGGGTGTCACTCAATAGTCAATAAGGATAGATCAATTAATTTCTTAGAGAAGATTTCATGCTGTTCTAGCCAACCTATCCCTATGTCCATCATTCACACGAGAAGGATACCACAACGGCTTTCCACTTCATAGATATCATAAGTTTTTTACGTATTTCATGGTCATACATACAAGACAAGGGTTCTTTAGCCCACCAAGTCAAGGGATAACATATTCACATACTATCATGCATCAAGAAGAGGGACTTAAGTCTACTAAGTCAAGTCACAACAATCGCCATATCACATGTTCATCATCATTCAAGTACCAACTAGGGACACTAACTCTACCACACAAGATACCACATCAACCCATATAGAAGCTCATCATAGACTACCATAGCCACATATAATCATTTAGGGGAAAACATGTTTGAACCTTACTCATACATACACAACATTACCACATAAGACACTTCCTAGTCTTCTATCATTATATACCATCATTGAAAGTAGAATCACAACCTTAGTCATTCATTCAAGACCATATAATCATGATAAAAGCACTATAGTACATATCTTCACAACATATAATATTACGCATGTAGCACAACATAACATAACCTTACATATTCATAATATCCATAATACCTTATACATGATCACATTACTTCACACAAACATCTTCACATTATACCTTCACATAACCCCTAAACATACTAATACTTAAATATACATAATTATTGCAGATAAGGCCATGTTCATCACATAATCAACACATAAACGCCGCCACCATAAGTGTACCATACCAAACAATAGCAATCTATATAAATTCTACACAATATAGAGAGATTACGTCATCTTACCACCATTCCATCATCATCAACAACAATCCTTAGCCATTCCAACCAATTCAATTCACAAAGGCTCTTACCAATAGCCATAAACACAATCCCAAGCCATCAATATATAACATTGATATAATAAAATTAAGGCAGCCTATAAACCATTCAATCATAGTCTATACATAAATCAATAGCCCAAAGAAATCTACACATGAATTAAATACTATCAAGCCCTAATCATTTCACCCACATTATAGTCAAATTTAGAGATTTAAGAGGGTCAAGGGTTCATGGATATTTTCATTGAAAATATCAATTATACATCAATAACATCATATCTAAATATTTTAAAACGTTTCATGCAAGAACCTATGACTTGAAGTAGAAGTTGGACTTTTAATGGTGTTGAAATATTTGAAATCACTTTGAAATTGACTTTAAGATAATAGAAAGCCTTAGATGAATAACTCCCAAAACCTTATTATAAGAATACAAAGAGAATTGAAGAACAAACTCCAATGAAAATCCATCATCAAGCTCCATCTTCACCTTGATCTCTCATGGAGGTTTTTGGAGAGAATTTGGGAGGGTAAGGGTTTTTATTTAGGTGCTAGGGTCTAAATGAGAGTTTAACCACTTCAATACACTTAAAATACCTAAATACACTTAACTAAACTGTCCCCCTAATTTATAAGACTTCAGTTGAATTTCCAAACACTTTATGCTTGGCAGAAAAATTGCATGTAGTACCATGCCCATCGACGTCGTACCATCAACAAATTGTCGACTAGACTATGCCTCATCGATTGTGGTCCATCGTTTGGGTTTGAAACTCCACAAAGTGAAGGCATGCAGGCTGCATCGATTACACGAATTGACGCACCATCGTTTGGGGGTCGTCGTTTGGTCACTGCCAAGCAGTCTTCCCCTTTGAGTTGGGGTCCTCTTGTAGAGACTCTTGTGGGTTCAAGGTGGATTCGCACCCACACGTTCTAACCCAAATACACTCGTATAGATTTTAGGAACCTCTCACATCCATTTGAACCCAAAAAAACACATAAAACATACAAAGGCACACTAGAACGCATAAGCACGTCTCAAGGATATCTTTCGAATGTCTCAGACGTTCTTGGACGTTTCACTTCCAAACTCAACACACTGCCTCTAAACACAAATAACCTCAATCTAATGGTTCGATCAAGCTCTCTATATCCTCTGGTCTATCTAACTCTCCTCTTCCGATTTTAAGATTAGACAATAGATTTATCTCGTGATGATCAAACACAAAATACTAAAACAGGAATATGGAAGTAACTTATAATGACAACCAAGAATTAATTTAAAACGACATTAATTGTCAACATTCAATCCGTAGATACAGACCCATAACAAGGGCTTTAGCTACTAATGTCTAAGAAAAGAAAAAGAAGAAAAAGAACCCTAAAAAGTATTGACGACTTTCTCTTCCAATGTACCTCTCCGCTAAAATAATTATTTCTATGGGCTATTTATAGATGTAGAAAACCTAATAAAATATTTGAGTCCAAAGCAAATTAGGAGTCCAAAACCAAACAAAATTGGTCCTCTTCTTATTTGGCTGAACCACCGCGCGTTCTTGTGTCTCCGATTGCTGCCACGTGGCAAGGCCAATATAGTTGGCGTTCTTTATCTATCTCCTTATATATATATATATATATATATATATATATATATATATATATATATATGAATATAATATTCAATTTAATTTATTAAGTTGTCTGGTTGATTTCCTTCTTCAATCTTCCATATTTAATTTGTTTTAGCTCCAAACCCTTTCAATTTTACACAAATTTACTCCTACAAATAAAATACATTAATAACACAATTCATAAAATTCACTCTCATAAAGGACAAATATAAATAATAAATGTGAGATACATAATGATTAAAAATATGTATTTTTGGCCTCAGTTGAACATTGCACGCTTAAACTTTTGCTCGTCCTTGAGCAAGCATTAAAGCTCATCTCAAATAAATCACACTACGATTTTCATCAATTTGGTTAATACAAACAATTAGGTGATATATAAATTTCAAAACACCAAAAACACTTCTCAATCATTATGAAAGACATCCAAATAAACAATAAACCTCTAACCTCCTAACCTCAAAAAAAGATTTGAACTCATCAAATTTAAGTTTGCTCACCTACTCTCATCAAAGAAAGCTAATAAAATCACCTATTATCATGAAAAAAGTGCCCTCACAAAAATAAATAGTTCACACACTCAATTTAAAAGATTGAATATAAATGAAGTACTTCATATCAAGAACAACTCTCCACTAATTAAGCATGTTTGAAAGAATCAATAGGACTTTAACGGGTTGTAATGTAGGCTAGGTACAGGTAGGAAAACTATATAATAGTGTCTTACACTTCCTTATGCACTTTGTACTTTAAGACTTCATCACCCATTATTTTATTCTCTTTATTTTGCATCCCCCTCTTCAACAATTATTTCACAAGTAATTCTCATCATCTCAAGAATGTTTCAACAATTTTTTTAAAGGTTCCTTCATAATAGTCACCCCTAACTTACGTATTTTACATGTGTTAAGGTGCACGATGTCCTTTTAAGGAACAGGGCCCTAGAAGTTACATGACGTATTCGACCTCTCGGAGGTCTTATACAAGCCCTTAGACATCTTTCATCGCATATGTATGAAAAGTAGTGCGAAATTAAAACTTTTCACAACAATAATCAAACTCTTTATAGAATATAAGAAAGACTAAGTCTCTTCTTAAGCCATCTTAGACACATGAATATCATAGGGTCACAGCCCTTACTTCAACTTGAAATTAAACTATAGCCTATTACAAAGTCTTTTAGAAAAGGAAACTAAAACATAAGCCATGTCCTCGGACATATGAGGACATACTAAGCTTCTTGAGGGAATTATATTTCCCAAGCTTCACTTCTAAGAGAATCCTCACTTGACACCTACACTTGTAGAAATAGAGAAACATATGGAATTAGCACATTGAATTCACTAAGTATGGTGAACATGCAAGAAAACCATGCTAAAATGGACATTTACTTTCAGATATGTTTTTCATGCTCTTTTAACAGAAATCTCATAAATCAAGTATAAGAAACATCTTCAAGTCAATATTCACATATAAGACATATTCAAGTAATCCATAAGATAAGACCAAAATCATTTAAAACCCATTTAAGCATTTAGACTCCCTACCCATGGTTACTCTAGGACTCACCTAAGTAAGACATGAATGAGACCGCCCATACACCCTCTCCAAGCCCACCTAAGTGATCCTCAAAGCAAAGATAAGAACTTTTAAACAATATTTATATAAAGCCATTTAAGAGACAAGTAACCAACTAGAGGAATTCACATAATGGTCTTGGAAGACCTAAAGAACTCATCCTAGCACCTTCAAGGCCTACTCGTGCCATGTGTAGATAGCGTCCCATTCCACTACTTATACGTTGTAGAACCTATCCAATAACTAAAATATACATCCCATATGATGAGAATATGCATTAATCGACATAGACAATACTAGAAAGGTATGGAATCCGGAGTCATAAGGACCCCACACCATGGAAGGTGTTCTACTTGCCAAAGGTAGAACTAAGACTTATCCCATGTTGGCACATGGTTAAGGGATATCAAGGGCTTTTTTTACTCTAGTCTCATACTACAAGTAGAGATACTACCACAAGCATATCCACTCGGTGCTTTGCCTTTTTTATCATAGTGTAATTCATTCTCTAGGTGTATTAGAGAAGGTACCATCACTAAGTCCTACCAACTCATAATACTCTTTCCAAGGATAGCTCATTCTTTAACCTTCTTTTCATATTCAAGGTTTTATATAAGTCTTTCATATAAGGGTACCACTTTAGGTCTACCGATCCTAGACGTTAATTCTTTCATTCACATACATGACAAGGGTGTCTAAGCCTACCAAGTCAAGAGTTCATAATTCATAAGCTTTCACGTATCAAGAAGACAGACCTAAATCTACCAATCAAGACACAATATCGTTATAGAAAGGCTCTCCCTAGTCCTTCATCATCATATATCAACACTAGAGAGGAAGAATATTCAATCATATCATTATAGTACCCACATAGGATCATATACACAATACATGAGCACCTTTAGTTTATACCTTCACATATACCATATCATGATCATACCATATTTCACATAATAATGCTGACAAGGCCATGTTCATAAGATATATAACAACTAAACATCGCCCCCTTAAGTGGACCATACCAATCAATACAATTTGGTGCTTAATAGAGTAATTAGGTCAACTCACCACCTTCCAATAACTATTTTCACCATTCCTTAGGATTTCCAACCAATTCACATAACAAGCGGTCTTAAAAATGATAATCTACACAAGACTAAGCAAACAATCAATTCATATCAATGATCCAACAACATTCAATATAGACATAATTACTACAATGCAAGCTATGAACAACTCTACAATAATCAATACATAATTCAATAGCCTATAACAATCTACACATGAATTCGATAATCACTTCACCCACTTTAGAGACAAAATTAGGAATTCAAAGAATACATGGGTTCATGGAAGTTTTGAACTTAAAACCACCAATTAACATTAATTACTTCATAAAACATTGAGTTAAGCCTTTTCATGCAAGAACCCATGCTTGGAATTCAAAATAGGATTTTTAGGTTTTTGAAGATCTTTGAAAAGCCTTTGGAATTTGATCCTTGAATTAGAGAAGAATCAAGGATGAAATTACCATTCCTTAATTGAAGAAATCCAACGAAATTGAAGAATAAATAAATGAAGAACTTCAATCCTAGCTTCAACTTGGCTTTAAGCTTCATGGAGGTTTGGAGAAAGCATTTTTTATCTTGGGGGTTGATTTTGAATAATGAAGTTGATACGCTCAACTACACTTCCCTAAAGAAGTATAAGCGATCGTATGAAGTAAAGAACCCAAATGTTAGGTTGTGGTCGATCCCACGAGGAAAATGGTTTAGACTTAACTTTAATCTACGATTACTTCTATTTTAATCAAGTCCTTTCCAAAAACACACAATTAAAGGGGGGGGGGGTTTGTGTAACAAAAGTATTTAATTAATTTTAAGTAAACAAGTAGCAAGTTCAAATGTTTGATGTTTATCAAGTGATGAGAGAAAGTAGGGTGTAAGTGTTCCCATAGGTTCATAACTCAGTAACCCTAGCTATAACAACTCTTTCCTAGTATCTTGCATGCAAAGTGGTAAGTTATGTATCCCTAATTCCTTGGTCCGGCAACTAGGAAATTTCACTCCGCACCTTGGTCCGGCTGCGTGTGTATACTTTACTAAACCTTACCTTTTACCTCATATTAAGCATCATATTCAATGTATGGCTAAGTTACTACTTCGCACCAATTGAAGCTAGCCTATTAGATAGTGTAAACTAAATCTACGTTGATAATTCTTTTCTTATTATCTACCTCCTTGGTCCGGCAAGTAGCAACAAGGCGAGTTCGAACGTTGGCCACCGTTAAAAATACTTCTAAATGAAAGAATTATCAATACATTCAAGAAACTTATTCTAGAATTGTTATTTTAGCTAGTTTTACTTTGTTAATTACCCATGGTTCCCACAACACTAGGTGTGGATTTAGTTACTCATGTTAATAATTACACAATTCATATTGATTAGACAAGAATTCATGTACTTACTCTAACAAGTTTGAAGAAAATCCAGGAAATCACTTGAATTAATCAAAATATTGTATAGATCAATTCCAGAAAAGTGAAGTATTTTCCAAAACCCAAAGTTCAACAACCAACAATACAAATCTGAAAATTAACAAAGATAACCCCAAAAACGAGGCTTTTAGTCCTATTTATAATAAAAGAGTCCTAAAAATAAAGGGAAACCTAAATAAGGAAAACTTCTGTCCAAAACGCGCCTCGAGTCGACGACTTCACCGACGGACCGTCGAGGGAACGACGGACCGTCGATGCCTCTGTCGGTCCATACTTTAACTCTTTTTCAGCTGCTGTCTTCTCCATCATTCTGTTACCATCGACGGACCCAAACGACGGTCCGTCAATGTACCTACGGTCCGTCAATGGCCTTCGTTGCTCCTTACATAGAATCTTTTTAAAATCAAGTACTGGGGCTATCTTCTGTTAACAACAACGGTTTGCCAGGACGGTCCGTCGATGAGACGACGGACCGTCATCCCTTCCATAGCCCCACACTTAGTCAGAATTCCCCGATCTTTCCTTAGCAACATAAATCTTCAAACGACGGTTGCCACCTACGGACCGTCGATGGCTCCGAAGGTCATCACTTCTGCAACTTTCAGCACAGTCTTCAGCGTTTTCATTCTGGACAGTTTTCCTACAAACACAGAGAAAAATACATTAAAACTACTACAAAGAGGCCTTAGACACACACTAAACTTAAGGAAAAAGAATTGAAAGTACCGTAAAACCACGGTACATCAACACCCTCAACTTAAATTCATTGTTTGTCCTCAAGCGACGCATTATGACTCACCACAAAACCTTTGTACAAAAGTATCTTAATTTAAGCTTTCACAATCATCTGGCTATCAATCCCGATTATTTTCATTATGTTCATGCATGATATCACTATTAGGCTCGCTCATGTGAATCAGACCATGACACAGAAGCACCACGCACCGACAACTCTCCTCTTTTATCTCTCACCAAGGTGCCAACTTTCCAATATTGCAACTAGTGTCCTTACTTCAAAAACAATATCCTCCTTTTTCACACAATGATTTCAGTTTGAGTATAAGGATTTTTTTTCAACACTCACTCTCAGAACAACTTCTCACCTCTTTGATACTTGTCGCCATAGGCTTGCCCTTATTTTCTCTACTTTAAGTTCACCACATTAGACTCTCAGGATCACGATAGGACTTTCTTATCTTGTAACGTAGGCTCAGGGTAAGGTAGGGTACATTTGGATGCATTTTAGTGACTTGTTGCCCTCCTTGACATAACGGCTAAGCGTCCTACCTTTTCGTCATTTATTCTGCCCTATTCTTAATTTTCTTATATTCTTTTGCTTTGCTTTTCTCGTTTCTTTCTCCTTTTGTGTAAATGAATATTCTTTTTATATATATTTTTTTTTCAAGGTTTCAAATTTTTCACTTGATTTCAACTTTGATTGAGTCACTTTTCTTTTCTTCTTTCTCTCTCTATATTCTTTCAACCCCACTTTCTGGAGCATTCCTCATAACAGCCACCCTCAACTCATAGCTTTGCCATGAGTCAAGGTACACAATACCCAAGGTTGGGTCAGGGCCAACACATTGTTCCCAGAAGATAAATTTGGGTAGAAAAGAAAGGTCCTTTTTAAGCTCAAATCATTTGGATCAAGAAGGGATTAATTTCCTTTGGTTTTCTTTTATCTAGGATAAAGATTTGCCATCTTTGAACAAGGGCCTATGATCCTTTCTTAATTGTCTATCACAGATTAGTTTTAGTAGGACTAACCGGAAAATTTCTAGCTCAGTAACAACGGTGGAATATCCAACTTTCCTCACACTCACTTAACACCTCATTACCATACCAGATTATCAGCCACCTAGTTTGAGCTTTAGATTGAGGGTCATGTAGTGGTGTATCTCTATGTCATGCTTAGAGCCATACATTCATCATTCACTATGCCTAATCATGCAAGCATTTACTCTAAATCACGATATCATTTTATTTAGCCATCATGCTTCAGATGTCATATCTATACTATGTACAAGAGATACTAACGTGCCGGTTCAACATTAAAATAACCAGTCTCTTGGGAAAAAGAACACAGGCAAGAAAACCCCAAGAGAGGATCGTGAGTTGGGCTAGCACTCACTTTCCATTTACCCCACCCCCAACAAAAGAGCATGCAATTATCCCCAATGCATAAAAAATTTAAAATAGGGTGGTAGGTGGAGCAAATCTGAGGCGCATAGAGCCGATGATCAACAAGCTGGCGGGTCTGGTTTCCCGGAACCCGCTCCCTCTGTAGTAGGGACACCATCAGTAGTGTCCGCATCAATAACAGCACCCTCAGTAGTGATTCCTTCAACATCAGCAATCCTGGAGCTAGACGCCCCAGCAACCACCTCCTGAGCCCTCATCTGTCGGGCCTCCTCATCCATCAGTGAGGCTCTCTTTGCAGCCTCCAGCTCAAGACGCTCTCTCTTTTTTAGCTCGAGTCTCATCCTCCTCTTGGGATCAGTGCCACTTTGTATGCTCACGTGGCGAAAGCGGTGGCGCAGCAGTGGTTTGGAAAAGTGCAGCCAGCACCGTATCCTCAACAGGCTCCACAAATGTGGCCTCAGACTCGGGTACAGGAGAGTCGTCAAATCTACAGTAGGGGCTGGCCGGGCGAGAACCCTCAACTCAAATGCGTCAAGGCGCTAGTGGACCTCAATAATCTGTCTCTCAGTCCGCTGGGCCATCTTCTTCTCGATACGCTCTTCCGCCTCAGCAATGGACTTCTGCATCCAAGGCTGGATATTATACAGAAGTGTGGAAATTTAGGCCTCTAAATTCTGGACCCTAGCAATCGGGACCAGTGCTGCAGATGGGGTAGAGCGGGAGGAGCTCGGAGCTATGCTACTACCCGGGATAGACTCAACCAGGGTGGTGTCAGTAGGCTCTGATGTAGCCTGATCAGCCCCTCGGTCTTGATCTACCGTGTCCGCCAAGTTCTCACCAAGCAGCTGCACTTCTGCTTTGGGCCCTCTGTTAGGAGCCAACTCATTGGCCTCATCCCGGATGAGACCGATGTCAACTTTGCCAGTCGGGGTCTTGAGCACATCAATGTGCCACACGGGCACTCTAGAAGACCTGCACAACTCGAAAATCATGCAAAGGAAGGGGTAAGTAGTGGTGGCCTTTAAAGTCCTCTCATAGATGACCGCCTGCAACAGCCACGCAAAATCCACCTCGAACCAAGCAACCATGGAGGCTATCAGCACTGCTCTATCCCATGTAACAATATTATCAGCAGCAGTGGGGGAGAGGCAATGACGGACCAAAAGCCATAAGAATTTGGTCGTGAATGTGAGGTTGGCCTTCTTTATTCCTCCTTTGGGCTCCAGCACCCAATCAGCACCCTCGCCATCCAAGGAGATGTTCTAGGCTATCCACCTCTTGGTGGTCTCTCTCAGCAGTCTCTCACGCTGGAAACAGTCGTCTTTTATCAGCTTTCACCGATAGTCAAACTCAAGAGTGAGGGGGGACCTGGTGGCATCAGTGTCAGCACCATATAAAAATCTGTGAATGGCGGGCAAGGAGATATCCACCCGCTTTCCACAGACACGAACATGCTCAAGTGGTGCGTGTTTGGCGGGGTTAGCCCGCTTGTCCAAACGAGCCCTGAGAGTCGCCACAGAAGTTGTGTAGAACCTTCGCACCACCTCCTCGCTGTAACAGCCCAAGCTCCTAGCCGTCCACTCTAGCCGATGGCGGGTGAAGAGGTCATGTATAGCTGGCGTCGTGGGAAGACTCCCGGTAAGAACTCGCCACTCGACTGTCAGAGTCCGAGGCATGACCCCCTTGTCGTTGAGCAGCTTCACATCCCTGTATATGTGGTATTGTCCCTTGACACACCACCGGTTGGGTTGATCAGCAATTGGTGCGGGGACGTCAGTCAGGGGTACTGGAGTAGAATCCGCGCTATCACCCTCCTCAGACGAGGCAGAGTAGATAGCCAATGTATTTTGAGCAGTGGAACCATGTGAAGATGAAGCTTCCTCCTCAGACCCGGAAGACTCCGCAGAGCCAGACGCTCCTCAGAAACTGCAGCAGACCCAGACGGTGAACCGGTTAGTGTTCGCTCCTCATCAGACTGGAGCAGTGACTACGCCGGACGCCACCCTCTTGGGCGTGCTCCGAGATGTCCTAGCAGCACGTGACAGTGTCTGGGTGCCTGGTGGCACGTATTCGGGGTCGCGTTCATCGTCGGACGACCCAATCACCAATCGGCGGGAAGGGGCGACAGACTTGAAACGTCCTCGAGAGTAGACTAAATCTTGCTTGGTGCCATTTGTACCTGCAAAGAGGGGTTATTAGTACCAGTATAAGCATGCAACACACTAAAAAAAAAAAAAAAAAGGTGGAACATAAAACAAAGTAGTTGTGACTGCAGACTGTCTGACGGACACTATCGACGGTCCGTCGATGGAACGACGGTCCGTCAGTGAGGGTCCGTCGGTGGACACTTAGTAAATTTATTTAGATATTGTAGAAACAAAGGTTCTATTAGAGACGATGGAAGTGCAGGACGGACCATCGACGGAACGACGGTACATCAGTGGTGGTCCGTCGATGGACACTTAGAAACTTTTTTTGAATTTTTAAAAGCAAAGTTTTTGTTAAGGACGACGAAAGTGCAGGACGGACCATCGATCAAACGACGGACCGTCAACAACCTCCGTGGGTAGACACTTAGAAAAAATTAGAGACCCCCTCAGTAAATAAGGTTTTGTTACCATCGACGGACCTGCAGGACGGTCCATCAATCAGTCGAAGGCCGTCGACTACAGTCATCGTTCCGGGTTAGACACGTTTGGGGAGTGGCTGACGACGGACACCAACGACGGTCCGTCGAATGATTCCCGATGGTCCATCGATCGGGGTCTCATACTATAGNAACTTTTTCACATCATGCATGAACTTTTTCCTTTGATGAAAGGACAAGTCCGATGGGACGATATCACTAGCCAAGTAATTCGCAAAATCTGCGAACCATTTAATCACGTCTTGAGAAGCAGCCAATAGCTGCTCAACAGGGAAAGTATCATCAATTTCAGCTTTTCACCTAACTCGCATTGCTTCATCTTAATCGGGACAAGTGATCGGCACTTGATTTTCGATCCCTTTTTCTATCTTTCACTTCAAAGTCAAATTCTTGCAATAGTAAAACCTAAATCAACCTCGGTTTCTCATCCTTCTTTGCCATCAAATCTCAAGGCAGAATGATCAGTATGCACTATAACTCTAGTGCCAAGCAAATAGGAGCAAATTTTCTCGAAAGCAAAAGACCACCGCAAGGAGCTCTTGTTCAGTCACGGTGTAGTTCTTTTGGGCTTCATTAAGGGCTTTACTAGCATAGTAAATGGGGTGAAGGATTTTATCCCTTCTTTGTCCCAATACAACACCAAGCGCAACCCCACTAGCATCACACATCACCTCAAATGGCTTGCTCCAATCCGGAGAAATAATGATGGGCGCAGATACCAACTTCTCTTCAACTCTCCAAATGCCTTCCAAGGATTCATCAAAATAAAATTTACACTCTTTCTCAAGCAGCTTGCACAGAGGATGTGCAATTTTTGAGAATCTTTGATAAACCTCCGGAGAAACCCGCATGCCAAGGAAACTCCTCACACCTTTTACAGAGATGGGTGGAGGAAGTCTCTCTATAACCTCGACTTTAGCTCGATCAACCTCTAGACCCTTCTCTGAGATGCGGTGGCCCAATACAATACTCTTTTCACCATAAGTGACATTTTTCCAATTTAGCACAAGGTTGCACTCTCACATCTTTTGAGAACTTCAGACAAGTGACTCAAACAATGATCAAATGAGTCACCAACAAACAAAAATCATCCATAAATACCTCAATGGTGTCCTCCACCATATCGGAGAATATAGACATCATACATCTCTGAAAAGTAGCGGTGCATTACACAACCCGAAGGGCATCCTCTTGAACGCGAAAGTTCCATAAGGGCAAGTAAAAGTGGTTTTCTCTTTCTTCCGGTGCAATAGAGATTTGATTGTAACCCGAATAGCCATCAAGAAACAATACCACCCCTTTACCTGCAAAGTCTATCCAATGAAGGGCATAGGAAAATGGTTTCTCAGTCCATGCATTCAGTTTCCGGTAATCCATACACACTCCTCATCCGGTCACCGGTCACGACCTCATTGGAACAAGCTCATTTTTCTCATTAGGGACCACAGTCATTTCCCTTTTTGGGCACACACTGAACAGGGCATACCCAACTACTATCAGCGATCGGATATAATGACTCCGGCATCCAACCACTTAATAATTTCCTTCTTCACTACTCTTGCATAGGTGGATTTAAACGTCTCTGGTGCTCAATACTTGCTATGATCGGGCATGAGTTGGATTTTGTGTGAATACCGGAGGGATCCCAATAATATCCGCAATAGTCCACCCAATAGCTCTCTTGAACCTCTTCAACACTTCAACCAAACACTCTACTTGTTGCACCTTCAAATCTGACGAAATAATTACGCGCAAAGTGTCATCTTTCCCCAAGAATACATACCTCAGATGAGGTGGTAGAGCCTTAAGCTCTAATTTTGGAGCCTCCTCAATAGATGGTTTCGCGGTGGACTCGCATGCATCATATCTAACTCCAATTTCTTGGGTTTGAACCGAACATCACCTCGATCAAGTGCCGCAACCAATGACCCATACTCTGCAATACCATCACTCTCAAAGTTCATAATCACTGCTGCTAGTGCCTCAACAAAGACGTTCTTCTATTTGGACCTCTGACGAACTCTCAACTCTGTAGGATATCGCAGATACCGATTGGAGCTCCCACACTCTGCCTCATGGACCTACAAATATTGAAAGTCACTTCTTCATTGTTTAACGAAACTTCATCTGCCTTTCTCCTGTCAACCAGGGCGCGACCGGTAGCAAGAAATGGCCTCCCATAATAGGCACCTCAAAATCCACCTCACAGTCAAGAATCACAAAATCGGCCGGAAATATGAATGACTCCACCTTCACTAACACATCGTGGATTCCAATAGGCCTCTTCACTGTTCGATCGGCCATCAGTAGCCGCATGCAGTGGGCTTTGGATCACCAAACCCAACTTTTTGTAGATGGATAGAGGCATGAGATTTATGCTTGCCCCAAGATCACATATGCTTTAGCAAAGTGTAATACCCGATTGTACATGGAATAGTGAAAGCACCCGGATCTTCTTTCTTTTGCACTAGAGACCTTTAGCAATAGCACTACAGTGTTGCATCCTATCATCATCCTCAAAAACTAACCGATCTCTTCTTAGTGACCATATCTTTCATGAACTTGGCGTAACGGGCATTTGTTCAAGAGCTTCTATCAAAGGAACATTGATGGAAAGCTGTTTCAACATATTAATAAAACGCCGGTATTTACCATCCTCGGTTTTTTCACCAACCTTTGCGGGAATGGTGGTGGTGGTCTTGGAATGGGAGTCACCTTTTGGGGTTCTCTGCTTCTTTTACCGGCTTCACTACCAACTCACCACTAGCTTCTACTACTCATCTTCTCTTCTCATCTTATTTTCTACGCAGACGGCATAGGTGGATCTATGGTTTGCTTACCACCTCGAGTAGTGACTGTCATACAATGTCCATCATTCTTCGGATTTTGAACAGTGTTGCTAGGAAGAGTACCGGTTGACGAGGGTTCACAGTAGACGACATTGGCCATTTGCATCTCAAGATGCTTGATGAGACTGCATGTGCATCCACTTTTTGCCCAATGTTAGCCAAATCACCTCTCAATTCTTGGCGTGCTCATCACTTGCGTCAAACCTCCTCATCATCTTTTGCAACATGTCTTCAACTCGCGCGCCATACTACCTCCACCATCCTAGGAGCAACTTCCCGATTTTGAGGTGGAACATAGGGCCCACTTTGATCGTTTCTGTTTCCATAGTTACTCCGGTTGAAGTTGTTGTCGGGATTGTAGTTTCCTTCAGAACATAGTGACCCTCTCGTTGTAATTCCATAGTTCCGACCTTGATTTCCTTGACCTTGGCGCCAATTCTCCTGATTGGAGCCTTGGTTCGGTCGGAAACCCGTCTGCTCATTCACTGCATAAGAATCTCCTCATAGTAAAATCATCTATCGGCGGTGGTGGCTTAGTCAAATAATTCACCGCATTCACTTTCTCTGCACCCCAGTGACATGTTTCAACACTAACCCAAGCTCAGTTCTCATTTGAGTCCATCTTTTCACGAATCTCATCTGCGGCTGGGTTGTGTGTAGATTGACTGCAAAAGTGTTTCTCCGTATCGACTTCCTAGTGCTCCAAGCTTTATTATTTCGGGAGATTTTCTCTAACTTCTCAGCGATCTCTGCATAAGTACACTCCCCATAGGAACCACCCGCAATAGTATCAAGCACCGCCTTATTGTTATCATCTTGCCCATAGAAGTACTCTTTTCGCGACTCATCATCAATGCGGTGGTTTGGGACACTTCTCAAGAATGAGGTGAACCTATCCCAAGAATGCTTATTGATTCCCCTGTGCCACAAGTTGTTCACCCTATCTTTGTGGTTGAGCTTTTTAGAAACCGGGTAATACCTTGCTAGGAACACATCCTTCAACTGCTCCCAAGTATATATTGAATTGAGGGAACTCAGTAAACCAGATTGGCGTCTCTCGTTCAGTGAGAGAGGAACACTCTTAGCCCAATGACGTCCATGTCCAAGTCAGGCTCCCTACACAACTCTTACACACGACCTCAGTTTGGCGATGTGAGCATGTGGATCCTCAGATGGTAGCCCCGAGAACAGACCTCTAGCGGTGAGCATCTGCATCAAGCTACTAGTTACCACGAACGTATGACCATGTGGTAGAGGAGGTAGGACAAGTGGCCGCATCAGAGTCAGTGATGTTAACATTTCCCCTATAGTACTCTTGAGGGTGGGCAGGGGTTGCCTCCTCGGATTAACTTCACCAGGGTTATCAACCATCACTTGATTATGAGCATCAAACGGGGGAGGTTGAGGATTGATCTCATCCTATATAAGCAGATTTTTTGAATGTTCATTCTGGAAGTGTACGGTTTAGTTCTGGATCAAGTGAAGTATTGTTCTCTCCTCGACTCGTGTACCTGGCATACACTAAAGCTAGACCTGCGAGAGACAAAAACAAAAAGAAAAGTAAAATCAGGAAATTATTGACTAAAATTCGGTAATGTGCTTAAAGTTAATCTAAAATCCACTATCCCCGGCAGCGCCGCCAAAATTTTATACTCAAACTACACTTCCTAAGAAGTATAAGCGGTCGTATCAAGTAAAGAACCCAAATGTTAGGTTGGGGTCGATCCCACGAGGAAAATGGTTTAGACTTAACTTTAATCTACGATTACTTCTATTTTAATCAATCCTTTCCAAACACACAATTAAAGAGGGGGGGTTGTGTAACAAAAGTATTTAATTAATTTTAAGTAAACAAGTAGAAAGTTCAAATGTTTGATATTTATCAACTGATGAGAGAAACTAGGGTGTAAATGTTCCCCAGATGTTCATAACGCAGTAACCCTAGCTATAACAATTCTTTCCTAGTATCTTGCATGCAAAGTTGTAAGTTATGTATACCTAATTCCTTGGTCCGGCAACTAGGAAATTTCACTCCGCACCTTGGTCCGGCTACGTGTGTATACTTTACTAAACCTTACCTTTTACCTCATATTAAGCATCATATTCAATGTATGGTTAAGTTACTACTTCGCACCAATTAAAGCTAGCCTATTAGATAGTGTATACTAAATCTACGTTGATAATTCTTTTCTTATTATCTACCTCCTTGGTCCGGCAAGTAGCAACAAGGCGAGTTCTAAAGTTGGCCACCGTTAAAAAGACTTCTACATGAAAGAATTATCAATACATGCAAGAAATTTATTCTAGAATTGTTATTTTAGCTAGTTTTACTTTGTTAATTACCCATGGTTCCAACAACCCTAGTTGTGGATTTAGTTACCCATGTTAAAAATTACACAATTCATATTGATTAGACAAGAATTCATGTAATACTTTAACAAGTTTGACGAAAATCCAGGAAATCACTTGAATTAATCAAAATATTGTAAATATTGATTCCAGAAAAGTGAAGTATTTTCCAAAACCCAAAGTTCAACGACCAACAATACAAATCTGAAAATTAACAAAGAGTCTAACCCCAAAAATAATGATTTTAGTCCTATTTATAATAAAAGAGTCCTAAAAATAAAGGGAAACTTAAATAAGGAAAAAGTTTGTCCAAAACGCGCCTCGAGTTGACAACCTCACCGATGGACCGTCGAGGGAACGACGGACCGTCGACGCATCCGTCGGTCCATACTTTAACTCTTTTTCATTTGTTGTCTTCTCCATCATTATGTTACCATCGATGGACCCAAACGACGGTCCGTCAATGGACCGACGGTCCGTCGATGGCCTTCGTTGATCCATACTTAGAATCTTTTCAAAATCAGGTACTGGGCTATCTTCTGTTAACACCAACGGTTTGCCAAGACAGGCCGTCGATGAGACGACGGACCGTCATTCCTTCGTAGCCCCACACTTAGTCAGAATTCCCTGATCTTTCCTTAGAAGCATAAATCTTCAAACGACGGTTGCCACCTATGGACCGTCGATGAGTCGATGGACCGTCGATGGCTCCGTAGGTCATCACTTCTGCAACTTTTAGCACAGTCTTCAGCATTTTCGTTCTGGACAGTTTTCTGTAAACATAGAGAAAAATACATTAAAACTACCACAAAGAGGCCTTAGACACACATTAAACTTCAGGAAAAAAAGAATTGAAAGTACCGTAAAACCACGGTACATCATAAGTCTAAGTCTAAGTTTTAGAGTTTTAACTAACTTAAAATACAAAAAATAACCCAAAATAGTAGCCTAGGAATGAGGTGAATTTCCCCAATCACCCTCACCTTGGCTGAGACACCTGCAGAAATTGAAGGTGTGAAACGACGGATGTCATGTACTGGCCGTCATTTGATCAACGGGGCGTCATGTTGAGGCGTCATTTTAGTCAGAGGCTAAACTTTTGGGGAATAAGCTCCCAAAACTAAGTGTCGATCCACGACCTTAAACGGCGAGGCATCATTTGTATGACTGAGTGTCAATTAAGGTTGTTGGTTGGACTGGTTTTGGAATCTTTTTACCAAAGTTTGGATCCTTCCCAAGGACCCCTAGGGTGGTTCTTGGGGAGTCGTACCCGGATATTTCTATAAGACCTCGAAAATGAATTAAGCTTATTAGAGAATAAAATGTGTCTAAAAGGTTTGAAATATGTTCATTAAGTGTTTTATAGTATGTATACTTGATTTGAAGTCATTTGGAGGTCAAACGTCCACGAACGTCCAAGAACGTCCAAGAAGTTGGAAAGTTTGTCTTTAGACGTGCTAGTGTGTCCTTGTATGTTTGCAATGATTTTATGTGTTGTTTGAAGTCCAAAAAGTGTAGGGATGACACTATCAACTTAAATAGACATGTTTAGGGTCAAAACGTTTGGGTACGACTCCCCGAGGACCACCCTCGGGGCCCCCGAGGAGGACCCAAAGGTTGGACAAGGAGACTGCCCAAGGCAACGTGCAGCAGCCAAATATGGAGATGCCCTCGCGTCGCACGTTTGGCACTGAGTGTGCCTGTGCATCGCGCACCCAACACGAGGCACACTGCCTCAAAAATTATTTGGGTCAGAATCAGGGGATGCCTCCACGATGCGCAGCCACTTCCCAAATTCGGTTGCGTCGTTTTAAAGTCAATTTTGACATGTCTAAAAGTCCCAATAAGTATGGGGGTAATTTGGTAATTGGGGATACTGTTATAAGCTATTTTTATGACTTATTTAAGCCCTTTCCCAAGACAAAATCCCGACACCCATTAAGAAATCAAAACCCTAATTCTCTCTTCTCTTCCAAATCCTCTCAAACCTCCATTGGAAGGAAAACTCAAGTTCAAGATAGGGGATGGATTTTCATGGTTTCATCTTCAATTTCTTGTGGGCTTCTCATGTAGAAAGGATTTCCAAATATGATTCAAAGACCTAAATTTCCAATTTCCAATCTGGTCATGGGTTCTTTCTCAAATTGATTTCAAAAGCATGTCTATGATAAATTTATGATTAACTGTTGTTTTTAAGATGAATTTTAATCCAATTTTATGATGAACCCATGATCTCCTAATTTCTCAAATTGGCCAATAATGTGGGTCTTGTGATCTTGACTCTATGGTGATTGAATTATGTTTCAATTATGTTGAATTTCCTATTACTATTGTTAATCATGTGAATTGAATATGAATTGTTGAATGAGTGATCAATGATGATCAAGGTTTAGGGATTGGGTAAATTGATATATATTACTCTACTTTTTATAGACTTGATGAAGTGGTGTACTTAATATGATCTTGAAACCATGATGTTTGAAGTATGATTTAGTTATGTAATTGTGCGTTTAGCTATTGTTTTATACATGTATTTATGTTGAATTATGGGAATTGATCAATCATGAAAAAAGATTGGAGGAATTGTAAGTTGCCCCTATTCTCTCTACTTTTCTATAGAATTGCTAGATGTTTGGCCTTGTATGTCATTGTGTGGTATGGTCCACTTGTAGTGGCGGTGTTTACCTTATTTTTATGCTATTATGTGATGTTACCGTTGCCTTGAAGGCAATTTATGTAATGTTAATTGTGGTGATGATGATCACACGTATGAATGGTTATGGGTAGTCCTTAATCCTAGTATCATGCTCTAGGTATAGTGCTAATGTGATTGATGTTGTTAGGGTTAGGATTGGTCTTTATGATTATCAATGATGAATTGTCATTGATGAATGAACCCTACCTATTTACCCTACATGAATGTGTGATTCTAACCCATCTTAGGAGTCTTAGAGATTCAATGTTGAAAATGTCTTATATCCTAAGCTATTATGTGGTGTGTGGTCTATACTTGAATGTTCATTGTGGTCTTAAGAGGGTGGCTGCCTCAATGAGAAGTTGATAGCTATTATGTGATCATGTTAAACAATGTACACACACACTCACACTTCATGCATGCTTATGAGTATATAGGTTCATGGTGTCTAATAAAAGGGTATTCTCATAAATACTTGTGTCTACTACTATGCATGTAAAGTTTATGTCGATGAAGTATGTTATGTATCTCTTAACTAGGATGGCTTGATATGTGTTATAGTATGGGAAAGGGTATGGGACCTTGTCTATGCATTGATTATGTGTGCCTTGATAGGATAGTTCCTATGTTTGGTTTTCTATGTACATGAATATGAATGCATGAGTATGAATGTGCATAGTGTCTAAATGTGTTTATATGAAAGTGTTTCTCATATAGTTATACCTATACACTTATGCATTAATGAAGTGAAGTATGAACATGTGTTGTCTAAATGTGTTTATGTGAAAGGCTTGCTCATATATATGTATACACACACATGTATGATGATCTAGTCAAAAGACGGGCGCTTGGAAGGTGTTTCACATAGTACCCTAAACTAGATGGTGCTTGAATATGCTATGTCTATGTTAAAGGGTTTCTCACATGACTTAGGTTGATGAACTCTCATCTATAACCTATGAGCTAAGCATATGAGGGGTTAACTCCCCTAAGCCTATATTTTATAAAGTATTGGTAATAATGGATTTCCAAAAAAGGGAACTTAGCTTAGCACCGAGTGATTTTGAATATGAGGGGTGACACCTTCCCAATGTGGGAAGGTAGGTTTCACCATAGTCCTCACTAGGTGGATAGCCTCATGGTCCAAAGGACATAGAGTGATATTTTCGTATATGCCTCCAAGTTCCATAAACTATGCTTGCAACATAGGATCTAGAAAGTGATATCACCTGATATGCTAGCATGTGTTAATGTTCTACTTTGGCTAAGTGGAGCAACTTCCTTTGGTGTAAGGCTCTACAACACAAATTTCATGTTTGGCACCCTTGGTCTCATTGTAGGCTAAAGCTATAGTTTCCCTAAAGTAAAATGGACAATAGGAGTAAAGTAATGGACCCTAACTAGTATAACCTAGGGGAAGTTCCTTAGGGTAGGTGAGGCTATGGGACTTTATCTATGCATTGCACAAGTAGCTCTTGAAGGGAGCTCTAGGAAGGTGTTCTAATGTATATGATTATGTTTATGTCCTAATGCATGATATTGTAGTGTTGTCTCTTGTTGTGATGATATGTATGGTAGGAGTTCTAATGAGTCTATGTGATATGGTCTTACCTTATATGCATAATGTTTGTCTTATTGACTATATGATGAAGGTCTTGCTTGGCTTGTGTGAAGTTGTCTATATTTATCTTGTTTATGTATAATATATATGATATCCTTGTGGTCTCTTTATATGTTTACTTAGTATGTGCGGGGTTATGGGACTTCACATGTACATGAACTAGTAGGCTTAGATTGATATTATGAGTAAGGTCTTGTATTGTCTACATGATATGAAGTCCAAGTAATATTTTGTTCACTATTGCCTATTATGATGTTGGTAGTGTTGACTTGCATGTGGTCTTGAAGTGAGTCTTATATGTGGTTCATGGAACATGTTTGTTCATATGTGAAGTAGGTGTCTTAGGATATGTCATGTTCTTATGAAATCCTATGTTTAAGTAAATAAAGGTTATGTGAATGTTCACCTTGGTGACCTTAAGGTGATGCTTGAGTGTGGATAGTGTAATTGGACACTATTCATGCATTGCACCAAGTGTTACTAAAGGGTTACTTGGGGGTAAGTGAAGTAAGGTAAAAGAGAGGTAATATTATGAATATGATAAATTTGCCTTACATGAATTATATGGCTTTATGTGATGTCATGAATAGTGTCCATGCCTATGTGTAGTATATGAGCTATGTTGTGCTTATTATGGTAATGTTTTATGAAGGTTCTTTTAAAAGGCATGATGCATGGTTTCTAACAAAACGTCCTTTTTGAATTCATGTTTTTGCATAGTTTCCAGACTTAGTGCATTCTTGTACTAACACCATTCTTCTCTACCTTTTGACACAAAGTGTAGGTGGTGGATGCTTAAAGAAATTCTATAAAGTGAAGGGCTTTATATATGTTTCTCAAGCTCAAGAAAAGGAATCGTTATGTTCCAATGATTTCCTATGTCAAGTTTATATTCAATGTATTGCAATAGCATAAATATTATGTTATGATATTAAAGGGCCGTGTCCCAAATCTATTCTATGATGTTGAGTCTAAGATGTCAATAGAGACCTAGAGTCTAACTATGTATTATGACTTATATTTTATATGTAATGGAAGCGATGTTCTAGCATATGATGTGCTATGAAAGTTTTAAATATTCCGCTAAATTTACTATGGCAATGCGATGAATGGTTACTATAGTCTTGTATAATACCTTCGAGAGGTCAAGTACGTCATGTTACTTCTAGGAGGTGCTCCCTAGTTGTGAAAAACGTGGTATCAGAGCATGAGTTTATAAAAGTAGTTTTAGGGTCCAAAGTCTTATATTGCCACGTCTATTAGAGTCTCGTTAATTGGTGGTGAGTCGCGACACATCCATAAGCGAGAGGCTATAGGACGATAGAGTTTCCCGTCTTCATCATTCTCATGTCTTGACATAGAACCTAACTCTATAATATATCTCTCTCTTATGTTTTCTTGTCCGGTGGTCTTTTAGATGTGATTTCTTGGATGAGATGGTATCTCTATGCTTGAGGGAGAAAAGGTGAGTTTGATGCTTATCTTGGTTTTATGGTTTGATGAGTATGTGTGTAGGTGAATTTTGGTATGTATTTTTGATGGGATGCCATTTATGGCTATATATGAGATCGATGTGAAATGAGATGTTATGTGAAGATTTATGTTATATAGTTATAGCTTGTTAAGGAGGTTGTTATAATTGAATTGAGCTTCCTTTTTGGAATGGTATGTTGCTATATGGTTTTTTATGATAATACCCTAATGATATGGTTTAGCTTTGAAATGCCATTAAAAAGTGTGGTAAATGGCTAAAATACATGATGCCTTTATATGTTTAAGTGTTCAATGTCGCCCTTTATATATGTATAATGGTTAATGTGTTGCATTCTATGTGTGCACCTTTATGGTTGCCTCGATTGGGTTGAAGTCTTTTGTGTAGGCTTGATCATAGAAATGAAGGTAGTATGCTTACCTTGTAGGGTGAGTATGTGGGTTTGAATGACCTAAAAGTTACCTTGCTTTTGTATTGACACAAAAGAAAGAGGCCTTATGGCTAAGTCTCCTCTATTGTTTCCCTTAAGGTTTTTATGACCTTGGTATTAATGTATAGTTGAGACCGTATGTGGTTTGGTAATATGACCTAACTTGGTGGTTATGACTTTCCTTTGGGTGTTTGTCTTAAAGGAATAATGATGGATTAGTTGGTAGACTCCTTGATGTGAGAATAGGAGTAAGAACCCTCTATGATGTTAATCCTTCTTGTGTGAGGAGCATATAGGTTGGTTTTCACTTGCCTTGACCTTGGTGTGTAAGGGTATTATGTGATTAGTGTTACCCCAAGTGGGGGATACTGTGCCTATATGGTAAAGTTTAGAATGCCCTTGATGTCCCAATGATGAGTTCCTTTCAATTTCTTAAGATTTGGAATCACTTTAAGGTGATGTTGATGAAGGGTTGCTTAAGCTTGGATCCCAAGAGTGGGGTGATGTGCTTGGCTATTTATGTTGGTGAGCTAAATCTCTCCTAAGTTTGAGTTAAGATGCTCTTAAATGAGTTCACCCTAAGTGGGGGATGGTGATGTGAGTAGGAAGGTGGTAGATATCTCTATCTTGTCCTTTTGTTCTTACTTGATCTTGCAACCAAAGAGTCCTAGAATCTTGTTCATGTTAGGAGCCTTGCATAAAAGTATGAGTTGCATATTTTCCATATGTATTGTATGTCTTGATTGACACTGTTAAGCATGTTTTGAAGATTCTAAAGTGCATGAAAAAGGATTTTGATCAAATTCATGTTTTCTTATGCTAGTTGTGCATTTAACTTCATGAAATAAGGTAATAAGCATGTTTGAAGTCACTCTTAATGTGTAGTATTTAGCCTCATAATGAAACAAAATTGAGTCTCCTTGAAATGAAAATGATGTGTCTCAAGAAAATTGTGTGACTTTTATGGTTTGGAAAGCATGATTGTAGGCTCACTCTTGAAAAATGAAGGCATGTTTAGCTAGTATCCTTGTGTGTTCCGATATATTGTGAGGTTTTACCAAATTAATGCTTGCTTATGAAGGCTAGTGTTATTCTAGAAATTGAAATTTTGTGAAATAACTTCCTATTGTTGTGATGTGTGTGGTGTGACTTACCATTTTGACTTCACTAGAGAGAAAGTTTGAGCATGCTTTGGGTTAAAAATTGAGAACTTCTCATTTAAAATGAATAAGACCTTTGTGCATTCCTTGGGTGCAAACTCATGAAGACATGTAAGTATGTTTAGGAGAAGGACATTCCACCTTAAACATAACTAACCATGGTAGGGGTGACTATGGACTTCATGGCATTAAGTCTAAATTATAAAAATCGTAGTTCATTTACTTGACTCAAGTCTATGTGCATTTAAATATGAGTTGCTTGTGTGCTTCTTGAGTGCTGTTGAACTTACCCGTGTGTGACTTAAAGGTTGTTTCACAATGAGCTCCTAATGAACTGAAATGAAAAGGCCATGTTATGATTAGGAGAAAGATGTTCCTCCTATGAACATTACAAGATCCTATGGGTTTGATACATTTTGAAAGTTAGTGAATAACATTTTGCTTGCTTGTGTTGCATTGAGTACTAATATTATTTAAAGTTAGTGTTCCTTGTAAGTTTGGTGCATTGACTTCTATGTGATTATGTTTTGAATTTTGTGAGCTGCTCTATGGGTCATTGAAGTCCTTGATGTGTTTAGAATATTCCAAGTGTCATTCTAGGACGAATGTTCCCAAGTGGGGGATATTGAAAGACCCCGAAAAATGTATTAACGTTCTTAGATCCTCAAATGTGCTTAAAATGTTTAAAATATGTTCATTAAGTGTTTTATAGTATGTATACTTGATTTGAAGTCATTTGTAGGTCAAACGTCCAAGAACGTCCTAGACGTTCGAAAGTTGGTCTTTAGACGTGCTAGTGTGTCCTTGTATGTTTGCCTTTATTTTATGTGTTTTTTGAAGTCCAAAAACAGTAAGGATGAGCCTATAATCTTAATAGACATGTATAGCGTCAAAACGTTTAGGTACAACTCCCCGAGGACCACCCTAAAAGCCCCCAAGGAGGACCCAAACGTTGGACAAGGATGCTGCTCAAGGCAGCGTGCAGCAGCCAAATATGGAGCAGCCCTCGCGTCGCGCGCCTGACATTGAGTTTGCCTGTGCGTCGCGCTCCCAACACGAGGCACACTGCCTCAAAAATTATTTGGGTCAGAATTAGGGGCTGCCTCCGTGACGCGCAGCCACTACCCAGATCCGATTGCGTCCTTTTTAAGTCAATTTTGACATGTCTAAAAGTCCCAATAAGTGTGGGGATGTTTTGGTAACTTGGGGAGACGGTTATAAACTTTTTTATGACTTATTTAACCCCTTTCCCAACACAAAACCCCAACACCAATTAAGAAATCAAAACCCCAAATCTCTCTTGTCTTCCAAATTCTCTCAAACCTCCATTGGAGGGAAAACTCAAGTTCAAGCTAGGGGCTGGATTTTCATGGTTTCTTCTTCAATTTCTTGTGGTATTCCATGTATAAAGGTACGGTGATCCTTAATACTTATTTATCCATTCATCTAAGGAGTCAATCAAGGATTTTAAAATATGATTCAAAGACCATAATTTCCAATTTCCAATCTAGCCATGGGTTCTTTCTCAAATTGATTTCAAAAGCATGTTTATGATAAATTTATTATTAACTACTATTTTTAAGATGAATTTCAATCCAATTTTATGATGAACCCATGATCTTTCTAATATCTCAAATTGGCCTATAATGTGAGTCTTGTGACTGACTCTATGGTGATTGAATTATGTTCCAATTATGTTGAATTGCCTATTACTATTGTTAATCATGTGAATTTAATATGAATTGTTGAATGAGTGATCAATGATGATCAAGGTTTAGGGATTGGGTAAATTGATCTATATTCCTCTACTTTCTATAGACTTGATGAAGTAGTGTACCTAATATGATCTTGAAACCATGATGTTTGAAGTATGATTTCATTTATGTAATGGTGCCTTTAGCTACTATTTTATACATGTATTTATGTTGAATTATGGGAATTGATCAATGATTATCAAAGATAGGAGGAATTGTGAGTTTGGCCTATTCTCTGTACTTTTCTATAGAATTGCTAGATGTTTGGCCTTGTATGGCATTGTGTGGTATGGTCCACTTATGGTGGCGTTTTTTATTATGCTATTATGTGGTGTGACCATGTCCTTGAAGGCAAGTGATGTAATGTGAATTGTGGTGATGATGATCACACGTATGAATGGTTACGGGTAGTCCTTAATCCTAGTATCATGCTCTAGGTATAGTGCTAATGTGATTGATGTTGTTAGGGTTAGAATTGGTCTTTATGATTATCAATGATGAATTGTCACCTTCCTAATGTAGAAAGGTTTGTTTCACCATAGCTCTCACGAGGTGGATAGCCTCATGGTCCAAAGGGCATAGAGTGATATTTCCGTATATGCCTCCAAGTTGCATAAACTATGATTTCCACATTGGATATAGCAAGTGATATCACCTAATATGCTAGCATGTGTTAATGTACTACTTTCTCTAAGCGGAGCACTTTAATTTTATGGAAGGCTCTACAACACCAAATTCCATGTTTAGCACCCACGGTCTTAGGTTTAGTTAAGGCTATAGTTTCCCTCTAGTAAAATGGACAATGGAGTAAAGTAATGGACCCTAACTAGGATAACCTAAGGGAAGTTGCTTAGTGTAGGTGAGGGTATGGAACTTTACCTATGCATTGCACAAGTAGCTCTTGAAGGGAATTCTAGGAAGGTGTTTTAATGTATATGATTATATTTATGTCCTTATGCATGACATTGTAGTGTTGTCTATTTTTTGTGATGATATGTATGGTTAGAGTCCTAATGAGTCAATGTGATGTGGTCTTATCTTATATGCATAATGTTTGTCTTATTGACTATATGATGAAGGTCTTGCTTTGCATGTGTGAAGTTGTCTATAGTTTTCTTGTTAATATATAAAGTATATGATATACTTGTGGTCTCCTTATATGTTTACTTAGTATGTATGGGGTTATGGGACTTCACATTTACATTGCACTAGTTGGCTTAAATTGGGATTATGAGTAAGGTCTTGCGTTGTCTATATGATAGGAATTCCAAGAATGCTTTTGTTGACTATTGCCTATTATGATGTTATTGGTAGTGTTGACTTGCATGTGGTCTTGAAGTGAGCCTTATATGTTGTTCATGGAACACGTTTTTTCATATTTGAAGTAGGTATCTTAGGATATGATATGTTCCTATGAATGCCTATGTTTAAGTAAATGAAGGTTATGTGAATGTTCACCTTGGTGACCTTAAGGTGATGCTTGAGTGTTAATAGTGGAATGGGACACTATTCATGCATTGCACTAAGTGTTTTTAGAGGGTTACTTAGGGGTAAGTGAAGTAAGGTAAAATAAAGGTAATATTTTGAATATGCTAAATGTGCCTTAAATGAATTATATGGCTTTATGTGATGTCATGAATGGTGTACATGCCTATGTTAAGTATATGAGTTATGTTGTGCTTATTATTCTAATGTTTTATGAAGGTTAATTTAAATGGCATGATGCATGGTTTCTAACAAAACGTCCTTTTTAAATGCATGTTTTTGCATGGTTTCCATACTTAGTGCATTCTTGTACTAACACCATTCTTCTCGACCTCTTTACACAAAGAGTAGGTTGTGGATGCTTAAAGGATGTATCTAAAGTGAAGGGCTTGATATGTGTTTCCCAAGCTTAAGAAAAGGGATCCTTATGTTCCAATGATTTCCTATTTCAAGTTTATATTCAATGAACTGTAATAGCTTAAATATAATGTTATGATATTAAAGGGTCGTGTACCAAATCTATTATGATGTTGAGTCTAAGATGACAAAAGAGACTTAGAGTATAACTATGTATTATGACTTATATTTTATATGTAATGGATGTGATTTTTTAGCATATGATGTTATATGAAAGTTTTAAATATTTCACTAAATTTACTATGATAATACGATGAATGGTTACTATGAGCTTGTATAAGACCTCCGAGAGGTCAAGTACGTCATGTTACTTCTAGGGGGTGCTCCCCGGTCGTGAAAATTTAGACCCTAAACATGTTCACCTAAGTGTTAGAGCCCTCTGCTATCAATTTGGACTCAACACAACAAGTAAAACATGACAAGGCACACTAGCAAACACAAAGGTTAACTTCTCAACGTCTTGGTCGTTCTTTGCGTTTTACTTCCAAACTCTTCTAACTGACTTCTAATGCTAATATTCATTATTTTAACATTTTATTAATTCATAAAACACACGATATTATCTAATTTAACCTGATTCATTTTGTGGGTTATAACATTAAGATAACTTCTTTTTTTTTTTTTTTCACATCACATTTTTCAAAGAGGGCTTTTCAGCACTTTGTATCTTTCATTGATTAGGTTTTAACTCTACCATACATTTTTCTTCAAAATTATCAATTACAATAAGTCTATGCTATAATGTATAATGAATTGCTCCCAATTGCACACGCATGTGTACGTGGTCGCGCAAGTAATATAGTGGCTCTTAAAAGAATCAAATTATTTATCCCAAAGGACTTGTCATGTAACACCCCATAATTTCCATGACCCATACTACAGCCTCATATGTAGTATAATGATGATTTGGTACCAAAAATATTGTAAATAACTTGTTTGAGAAATATTGGAGTCATAGCATTAAACAAAAGCCTTAACGTCCGGAAACTAGCGAAATTTAACTAGTCGACATCCCTATGTTTGGTGAAGGTTTTGGAGGGTCACATGAAGTCTAAAAAATTTAAAAAGACTTAGGATAGGTAAATTTTAGTATAGAGAGTCTAAAAGTCCGATAACGACTCCCCAAGGACCACCCGAAGGGTCATTGAGGGGGGCCCAAACATGGGTAGGCAGGCAAAGCAGCCTGCACAAACCAAGAATCAATGGGTTGTTGCGCGAAGCGCAGCCTACAAGGACCTCACTGCCCAGATCACTTTTTGGAAAATAAAATGGGGAATCAGCCCCGCGACGCGGAGCCACTTCCCATATTCGTAAAAGTCGTATTTTTGGTAGTTTGACTTCACAAATAAATCCATTTAGGTGAGGGATCTTTTGGGTAATTTAATGGCAACAATATAATGTCTTAGAGTCAGTTTTAGGTAAATTTTAACACAAAAATGAAGCCCCAAAAGTTGAAATAAAAAATCACTCTCATCTCTCTCAAATTCCCTCTTCCTCCAAAACTCCATTGAAGACCAATAGAGCTCCAAGGAGAAGATCAAGCCTTCAAGTTTCCAATACAATTTCGTGGTTTTATCATCTTTAAGGTATGGTTTATTTCACTCTTGGGATCCTTTTCCCCAAGAGTTCCCTCCAAAGATGATTTCAAAATCCCCCAAATCTAGGTTTTCTTCTACACATGGGTCTTCTTTGAAAAACGAATTTATAAATCAATTGTGGTTAAGTATGATGAATTAATGTTTTAAAAGTATATATTGATGGTTAATTGATGATATCCTATGATATTTCCCTAGACCCATGTCTTTTCACCAATTTCATGAAAACCTTAAATTGATATGGTGAATTGTGAATAATATGAATATGTAGATTGACTACATTGTTTTTAATTATGTATTTGTTTATAAAATATACCTTGTGCATCCAATTGGTTATGTATTCTTGGTAATGGAAGTATGAAGGTTCCTTGAAGGGCAATGATGTATGTTGATTGATTCTTCTTCGATTCAAATTATGAATTATGAGTTACTTAGATAGTAATGCTTCTAGGTCTAATGTGTAGTTGTGATGTTGATGTTAAGTATTCCTCATCCTTAACCCTAGACTATTGAATTGGTTATGAATTATGCAAGTATGTTATGGTATGATTATTATATGATTGAAAGTAGTTCTCATGATTATAATAAAGTGTTAAGTGAAAGGTTTACTCATTTATCATGTGGTGTCTAAACTTAAAGGATTGTTCTCACTTCTGATGACCTATGATCTATACATGATAAGATGTTTACATAAGGGTATTAAAGAGACTAATGTGAACTGTATGATGACATAACATTATTAAACGGAATAATTTCTTTGAACTAAAAGGGCATGTAAATAAGATGGAGGTCCCACGTTAGTACGGCTGTCCTCCCACATGGGTTTCCTCACGTTAGTAAGTCAGCATTCCCTAATTATGTGTTGTCTCATGAGATGGAAACGTCCACGTTATTAAGTCAAGGTTTCTAGAAACAATCTACTTGACACTTAACTATGTGCCCACATAGGACTCTAGCTTAGTAGATCCACTTAGATAGCTACGTATGAATGGTTACACCTTAGGCATGTGTTAACCCTCTCTTTTCGGTGTGGGAATAGAACACCGGATTCCATGTAGCTCACATGGTCTCATGTCGGTTATTGCACTTCTTTCCCTAATGTAAAAGGTAAATGAACAATTCATGTATGTGAACAATAGGGTTGTCTTGAAGGCTACTACATAGGGTAAGGGAGGGTATGGGACTTCTCTTACTCATTGCACATGTGGGATCCTAAAGGATGGTTCTAGTAATGTTCTTTTATGATTATAATTATGACAGTGATTATGTTGATAAGCAATGAGTAGTATTGATGTATGAAGCATGTTATGTATGAGAATACGTTGTAAGTATGAATTGGGTGGTTCAATGTGATACTTAGCTTCGGATAGGGTTATGGGGATTTATTCTTAGCATTGCACAAGTGTTGCTTGAGTTACTTATATGTTGATATGATTATGATGTTCCTTATATGTGTGTATATTTAATTGTTGGTCATTGTGCATGGTTTTGACTAAATTGTGTCTTTTCTCATGCATTAACGATTTTTATGCATAGGGACCATACTTAGTACATGTATTTTGTACTAACCCATATCTCTTTCCTTTTTACCAAAACGTTGTAGGTTCGGGCCGTTGAGGTATCACTGAGGCTAAAGCAAGAAGGCTTGGACTAGACTCTCCAAGTTTGGTATGCCCTCTAGTTCGAGGATTCTACCACACACTCTATCTTAGAAGTACTTGTATTGTCTAATAGACTATCATTTCTTTCCTATTGTTAAAGATATTTATTTAAGCCCTATGTGGAAATTACGAATTTGTGTAAGGGCTTTGCCCGGATTTTTTCACTTCGTTTAGATGATTGATATGATACAAAGATTTAGACTAAATTTCTATATGTTGTTATGTTGTGTACGCTAGAAGCCTATGTATGCTTCATATGTAGAGGACTGTGAAAACCTCATTACTATATAAGTAAAAAATTTAATTTTTTCTGCGTTTTTGACCTATGATATGCTATGACGAATGCTAAGAGGGTTGTCTTGGTCCTATCCCTTATGAATATATGGAATTATCTAATGTTAGATGTATACATAAGTGGATGAAGAAATCTTAGAGGACGACGACGCCGGTCACAACTAGGGTGTACTTTGGGTCATTACAAACTTGGTATAAAGCATGAGGTTAAGTATTCTTAGGAATGATGTCTCACTAAACCACGTCTATGTAGGGTCTTATTCATAATTGTGAAGCGCGCCACACTTATGAATGAGGGACTATATGATACTTAGGAACTCTCACTCTCTTGTTATTCCTTAGTCGTGCCTAAGAGTATTAACTCTATCTAGTCCTTTCTTCTAATCCATTTATTTTTCTTATAGGGAATGAATACAAAGAGGAACAATGCTCGAAGGGCCAGAGAGAAGAATTTGAATGAGGCGGCTCCCCCTCGAACTTCTAAAAACCCTCAAGTTCTTATTGAAGAAGGGGATATGTATAATGCTGAGATAAGGTCAGCTATTTATAGCTTGACTCAAGTGTTGGCTACCCAAGTTGCTAGGGATGCAAGGGTGCAAGTGAACCTCAATGCTAACACTACCGCTTCAAGTATTAGGGATTTCACAAGGATGAATCCCCCTACTTTCTATGGTTCTAAGGTGGAGGAGGACCAACAAGGGTTCATTGATGAAGTGTTCAAAGTTTTTGATGCTATGGGTATTTCTTCTCAAGAAAAGGTGGAACTAGCCGCCTACCAACTCACTGATGTAGCTCAAGTGTGGTGTGAGCAATGGAAGGATGAGAGGCCGGTTATAGTAGGCCGGATTACTTGGGCAGCTTTCAAAACGGCTTTCCTTTATAGGTTCTTTACCTTGGAACTAAGGGAGAGGAAAATGCAAGAATTCATCAACCTTCGTCAAGGGGGTATGAGTGTGAAGGAGTATAGTCTCAAGTTCACTCAACTATCAAAACATACGCCTACTATTGTTGCGGATTCTAGGGCCAAGATGAACAAATTATACATGGGGATATCCGATCTTGTGGTTAATAAATGTAGGTCATCTATGTTGATTCCTAGCATGGACATCTCTCGTCTCATTGTTCATTCCGAACAAATTGTGGAGCAGATGCTTAAGCAAGTTAGTAAGGAGTTGCAGAAAGTAAGAACCAAAGATGGGAATTGTTCTAAGACTAGATTTGAGGTTCAAGACAAACCAAGGTTCAAGAAGAGGTTTTCCAATCAAGGCTCTTCTTATGCTCCAAGGGTCAACAACTTTTAAGGTGCCTACACCCAAGCCTCAAGAGGGGAAAGGTAGAAGGTCTTATGTTGAAAAACCTCTTTGTGCAAAATGTGATAAGAGACATGATGGTAAGTGCCTAGTTGGCATGGCTAATTTCTATGGTTGTGGCAAGAGTGGTCACATGAAGAGAGATTTCCCTATGATGATGTATCAAGGAAGGGAAAATGCTCAATCTCAAGCAAGTGCCCCAAACCCGGATGCTCCTAAGAAGAATCGCTTCTATGCTCTCCAATCCCGAAGTGATCAAGAGAGCTCACCGGTCGTGGTCACCGGTATGTTAAAATTATTTTCCTTTGATGTGTATGCTTTGTTGGATCCAGGAGCTACATTGCCATTTGTGACCCCTATTGTATCCATGAAGTTTGATATACTAACCGACATATAAGACGAACCTTTTCCGGTTTCTACCCCGATGGGTAATTCCGTGGTGGTTATTAGAGTCTATAAAGGTTGTCCCATTTCCTTGCCCAATAGAGTAACATTAGTTGACTTGATAGAACTAGATATGCTTGATTTTGATATTATATTGGGAATGGATTGGTTGCATGCTTGCTTTGCCTCTATTGATTGTAGGACAAGGGTAGTCAAATTTCAATTTCCAAATGAACCCATTTTTGAGTGGAAGGTGGGAAACTCAAATCCTAGGGGTAAGATCATCTCATCTCTAAAAGCTTGCAAATTGATTGCAAAGAGTTATCTCTACCACATAGTAAGAGTTAGGGATCTTGAATCCGAGGTCCCTCCCATAGAGTCGGTACCCACAGTGAGAGAATTTTCAGAGGTCTTTCCCGATGATTTTCTCGGAATTCCTCTCGAACGGGAGATTGACTTCAGCATAGACTTATTGCCGGATACACAACCTATTTCAATCCCTCCTTATAGGATGGCCCCGGCCGAGTTGAAAGAACTAAAGGCTCGACTCAAAGATTTGCTTGATAAGGATTTTATTCAACAAAGCATATCTCCATGGGGTGCCCCGGTATTGTTTGTGAAGAAGAAGAAGGATGGGTATTTGAGAATGTGTATCAATTATCGTCAATTGAACAAAGTCACTATAAAGAATAAGTACCCGCTCCCTAGGATTGATGACTTATTTGATCAACTCCATGGTGCGAGTTACTTTTCAAAGATTGACTTGAGGTGGGGTTATCATCAACTTAGAGTGAGGGAGGTTGATATTCTGAAAATGGCATTCCGAACAAGATATGGTCACTTTGAATTCCTACTGATGTCATTTGGTCTAAAAATGCCTCGGCGGCATTCATGGACCTTATGAATTGATTTTTTAGAAAGTATCTTCATTTTTTTGTAATTGTCTTCATTGATGACATTTTGATATACTCTAGGAGTGAGAATGATCATATGAAACATTTGAAGATTGTTTTGCAAGTTCTCAAGGATAACCAACTTTTTGCTAAATTTAGCAAGTGTGAGTTTTGGATGAGGTTGGTTGCATTTCTTGGGCACATTGTCTCTATTGAAGGAGTAGAGGTTATTCCAAGAAAGACAGAAGTGGTCAAAAGTTGGCCGAGATCTTTGAGTCCTACCGACATCCAAAGTTTTCTAGGGTTGGCCAATTACTATAGGAGGTTTGTTGAGGGTTTTCCGTCTATTGCATCTCCATTAACGACCTTAACCCAAAAGAATTCCAAATTCGAATAGTCGGAATTGTGTGAAAAGAGTTTCCAATTATTGAAAGATAGACTCACGTCCGCTCCGGCATTGACCTTACCGTAGGGTACCGACGTCTTTGTGATTTATTGTGATGCCTCCCGAGTGGTTCTAGGATGTGTGCTCATGCAACATGGAAAAGTCATAACGTATGCCTCTAGACAACTCAAGCCACATGACAAGAATTATCCAACCCATGACCTTGAGCTTGCGGCCGTGGTATTTTCTTTGAAAATTTGGAGATACTATCTTTATGGGGTGCATGTAGATGTATTCACCGATCGAAAAAGTCTCCAATATGTATTCACCCAAAAAGACTTGAATCTATGCCAAAGGAGATGGTTAGAGCTTTTAAAGTATTATGATATGAGTTTCCTTTACCATCCCAGAAAAGCTAATGTTGTGGCGGATGCTTTGAGTCGAGTGTCTATGGGTAGTGTGGCTCATGTTAATGATGACAAAAAGGAACTAGTCAAGGATGTTCATAGGTTGGCCCGTTTGGGTGTGCGACTAGAAGAATCGTCGAAGGGTGCTTTTATGGTTCGTCATAACTCTGAATTGTCTTTAGTGGTGGATGTGAAGTCTAAGCAATATCTTGACTCCCTATTGATGGAGTTGAAAGATTCGGTCCTTAACAAGATAAGGAATCTTTCTCTCAAGGGAAGGATGGGGTACTTAGGTACCAAGGGAGGTTATGTGTGCCGGATATGGATGGTTTAAGGGATAAAATCATGGATGAGGCTCATGGCTCCCGATTCTCCATCCATTCAAGGGACACCAGGATGTAGCATGACTTGCGTGATATCTATTGGTGGAATGGAATGAAAAGAGATGTAGCTAAGTTTGTGTCGAGGTGCCCAAATTTCAAACAAGTCAAAGCCAAGCATCAAGGCCCGGGTGGCCTAACCAAAGATATTGATATCCCCACTTGGAAGTGGGAAGATTTCAACATGGACTTTGTTGTAGGTTTGCCTCGAACACGTGAACAACATGACTCCATTTGGGTCATAGTGGATAGGTTGACCAAGTCAGCCCATTGTCTTCCCGTAAAGGTTTCTTACTCGGCGGAAGAGTATGCTAAATTCTATGTTAGGGAGATTGTGAAGTTACATCGGCCCCATTGTCGATCATTTCGGATAGAGGAGCCCAATTCACTTCACACTTTTGGATATCTTTCCGAAATTGACTTGGTACGCAAGTAAAGCTTAGCACCGCTTTCCACCCTCAAACGGATGGACAAGCGGAGAGCGCCATCCAAACTCTATAAGATATGTTAAGGTCTTGTGTGATTGATTTCAAGGGAAATTGGTATGATCATCTACCCTTAATCGAATTCTCCTACAACAATAGCTACCATGCAAGTATCGGTATGGCACCTTTTGAAGCACTTTATGGTAGAAGGTGTCGGTCCTCGATTGGATGGTTTGAAGTGGGTGAGTTTGCTATTCTTGGTCCCAAATTAGTGTATGAGGCCACTGAGAAGGTTCGACTCATAAGGGAGAGGTTGAAAACGGCTTTTAGTCGGAAAAAGTCTTATGCCAACAATATAAAGAGGGACCTTGAATTCGAAGTAGGAGATTGGGTCTATTTGAAAATTTCACACATGAAAGGGGTGATGAGGTTTGGACAGAAGGGGAAACTTAATCCCTGTTATTTGGGACCGTATGAAATTTTGAAGAAGGTTGGGAGAGTTGCCTATGAGTTTAAGTTGTTAAATGAGTTGGCCATGATTCATCCGGTATTCCATGTTACTATGCTTACAAAGTGTATAGGTAATACGGTTTCCATTCTCCCTATAGACGGCTTAGGGGTAAAAGAGGACCTTTCTTATTAAGAGGTCCCAGTTGAGATCGTGGATTTTCAAATTAAGTAATTGAGGAATAAGGATGTTGCCTCCGTAAAAGTGCTATGGAGGAACCACCTTGTTGAGGGTGCAACATGGGAGGCCGAGGCCGACATGAAGACCCGATATCCTCATCTCTTTCCCCCTACTCCTATCCAAAGTTAAGGTTAGTAGTTTTCCTCTTAAATGAGTTATATGCAAAATGTTGAACTTATCATGTTTATCTAGTATGTGCATATTCTTGTAGAAATTCATGCCTAAATTGAGTTTTTGTGAAATATGACTCTCATGATTAACTTGCACTTAAATATGTAGTGGCCTATGTTGCTTTCATGAGAAGTGTTTTGGGCATGTTTTGATGTTGTATTGATAAGGAATTAGCATGTCAACTCTTTGAAACTGTTCATGTTGAGCTCATACTGAAATGGAGAAGGTAGTTCCTCCTTATGTGATGTAAATGATGAGCCTCTTATGTGTAATGAGTTGTGGATTATGTTCCTATGTGTTAATGATATGTTTATATGTTAAAAAGAGTTGAAATTCCTCCTGTGAGCTGTGATTCATTATGATATTGCTGGTTGGTTGGCTGCTAGTCTTGAGTTTACTCCTTTTTCCTAATAGAAGGTTTAAGGTGTCATTCGGGGATGAATGTTCCTAAGGAGGGGATATTGTAACACCCCGTAATTTTCATGACCCATACTAGAGCCTCATATGTAGTATAATGATGATTTTGGACTAAAAATAGTGTAAATAACTTTTTTGAGAAATATTGGAGCCATAGCATTAAACAAAAGTCTTAACGTCCGAAAACTAGCGAAATTTAACTAGTTAACGTCCTTATGTTTGGTGAAGGTTTCAGAGGATCACATGAAGTCTAATACTTGTAAAAAGACTTAGAATAGGTAAATTGTAGTATAGAGAGTCTAAACGTCGAATAACGACTCCTAAGGACAACCTGAAGGGTCCTTGAGGGGGGGCCCAACATGGGTAGACAGGCTGCCATAGCAGCCTGCACAAACCAAGAATCGATGGGTTGTTGTGTGACGTGCAGCCCACACGAACCTCACTGACCATATCACTTTTTGGAAAATAAAATGGGGAATCAGCCACGCGACACAGTGCCACTTCCCAGATTCATAAAAGTCATATTTTTGGTGTTTTGACTTAACAAATAAATCCATTTAAGTGAAGGGTCTTTTGGTTAATTTAATGGGCGACTATATAATGCCTTAAGGTTAGTGTTAGGTCAATTTTAAAACAAAAATCAAGTCCCAAAAGTTTAAATCAAAAATCACTCTCATCTCTCTCAAATTCTCTCTTCCTCCAAAACTCCATTGAAGACCAATAGAGCTCCAAGGAGAAGATAAAGCCTTCAAGTTTCCAATCCAAATTTGTGGCTTTATCATCTCTAAGGTATGGTTTCTTTCACTTGGGCTCCGTTTCCCCAATAGGTCCCTCCAAAAGATGATTTCAAAATCCCCCAAATCTAGGTTTTCTTCTATACATGGGTCTTCTTTGAAAAACGAATTGAGGAATCAATTGTGGTTAATTATGATGAATTAATATTGTTTAATTATATATTGATGGTTAATTGATGATATCCTATGAGATTTCCCTAGACCCATGTCTTTTCCCTAATTTCATCAAAACCTTAAATTGATATGGTGAATTGTGAAGAATATGAATATGTAGATTGACTACATTGTTGTTAATTATGTAATTGCTTCTAGAATTTACCTTGTTTATGTAAGTGGTTATGTATTCTAGGTAATGGAAGTATTAAGGTTCTTGGAAGGGCAATGAGTTATGTTGATTAGTTCTTCTTGGATTTAAATTATGAATTATGAGTTACTTAGATAGTAATGCTTCTAAGTCTAACGTGTGGTTGTAATGTTGATGTTATGTATTCCACATCCTTAACCCTAGACTATTGAATTTGTTATGAATTATGCAAGTATGTTATGGTATGATTATTATATGACCAAAAGTAGTTCTCATGATTATAATAAAGTGTTAAGTAAAAGGTTTACTCACTTATGAGGTGGTTTCTAAAGTGAAAGGATTGTTCTCACTTGTGATGACCTATGAGCTATACATGATAAGATGTTCACATAGGGGTCTATAAGAGACAAATGTGTACTTGTATGATGAGATAATATGGTTGCTAAAGGGAATAATTGCTTAGCACCGAAAGGGCATGTAAATGAGATAGAGGTCCCACGTTAGTAAGTCCGGCCTACCACATGGGTTTTCTCACGTTAGTAAGTCCGGATTCTCCAATTATGTGTTGTCTCATGAGATGGAAACCTCCACGTTAGTAAGTCAAGGTTTCTATAAACAATCTTCTTGACCCTTAACTATGTTTTCACATAGGACTCTAGCTTAGTGGATCCACCTAGATAGCTACGTATGAATGGATACACCTTAGGCAAGTGTTAATCCTCTCTTATCGGTGTGGGAGTAGAACACCGAATTCCATGTAGCTCACATGGTCTCATGTCGGTTATTGCACTTCTTTCCCTAATGTAAAAGGTAAATGAACAAGTCATGTATGTGAAACTCTTACTAGGGTTGTCTTGAAGGCTACTACATAGGGTAAGAGAGGGTATGGGACTTCCCCTACTCATTGCACATGTGGGATCTTAAGGGATGGTTCTAGTAATGTTCTTTTATGATTATGATTATGACTATGATTATGTTGATAAGCTATGAGTAGTATTGATGTATGAAGCATGTTATGGATGAGAATACGTTGTAAGTATGAAGTGGGTGGTTTAATGTGATACTTAGCTTCGGATAGGGTTATGGGGCTTTATTCTTAGCATTCTCAAGTGTTGCTAGAGTTACTTATATGTTGATATGATTATGATGTTCCTTATATGGGTACATATTGAATTGTTGGTCATTGTGCATGGTTTTGTCTAAATTGTTTCTTTTCTCATGCATTAACGAATTTTATGCATAGGGACCATACTTAGTACATGTACTAATCCATATCACCTCCCTTTTTCCCAGACATTGTAGATTCATGTTGTTGGGGTATCATTGAGGCTAAATCAAGAAGGCTTGGACTAGACTCTCCAAGTTTGGTATGTCCTCTAGTTCGAGGATGCTACCACATACTCTATCTTAGAAGTACGTGTATTGTTTAATAGACATTCATTTCTTTCCTATTGTTAAAGATATTTATGTAAGCCCTATGTGGCAATAACGAATTTGTGTATTGTCTTTGCCCGGATTGTTTGATTTCGTTTAGATGGTTGATATGAGACAAAGAGTCAGACTAAATTCCTATATGTTGTTATGTTGTGTACGCGAGAAGCCTATGTATGCTTCCTATATAGAGGTCTATGTAAACCTCATTACTATATAAGTAAAAAAAATAATTTTTTCTCATTTTTAACCTATGATATGCTATGGCGAATGCTAAGAGGCTTGTCTTAGTTCTCTTCGAGGACGACGATGTCGGTAACGACTAGGGTGTACTTTGGGTCATTACATGTCAATTAACTATTTTTTCTAAATTATACTAGTCTAATTATTTATTTAGGAGTGCAAAAGAAAATGAATACATAAATAAAATAATAAAATAACTTACAATAGTTTGGAAAATCCTAGGAATGCAGCATGTATTAAATCTGATGTATCATATTATTGGCTTAAAACTAATTTAGTTGTCAAGTTATTGATTTTTAGGTTTAATTGTATGAGTCGGGCTACACACCTCTTGTCTCCTACTTCAATTAGATACCTAACTACATCGTTTAGCGGGGATAAGTAAGTTAATTGGGGAACATTTATATGTCATCATATTTCCTAACCAAGCGAGTTGTTTGTCCAAACGTTACTCTTGAATAAAAATCACCTCAATCTAATGGGTCGATTTAAGCTCTCTATCCCCTGGTCTATCTAACCTCTCCTTTCCCGATTTTAAGATTAGACAATAGATTTATCTCGTGGTGATCAAGCACAAAATACTAAAACAAGAATATAGAAGTAACTTATAATGACAATCAAGAATTAATTTAAAAAACGCCATTAATAATCAACATTTAATCCGTATCTATAGTCGCAGAACAAGGTCATTAGCTAATAATGTCTAAGAAAAGAAAAAGAAAAAAAAGAATCGTAAAAAGTATTCACAACTTTCTCTTCCAAAGTATCTCTCTTCCAAAATAATTATTTCTATGGACTACTTATAGATGCAGAAATCCTCAATAAATCCACAGCAAATTAGGAATCCAAAACCAAACGAAATTAGTTTTTCTTCTTTTTCAACCGAACAATCTTAGAATCTTCTGCCTTCTATTACTGCAACGTGGCAAGGCCAATGTCAATTCCCGTTCTTTGGCTATCTCCCTATAAATATATATATTTCTCTTCTTTTTCGACCGACCAATCTTAGAATCTTGTGCCTTCTATTACTGCCACGTGGCAAGGCCAATGTCAATGGGCCTTCTTTGGCTCTCTCCATATATATATAATATATATATATATATATATATATATATATATATATATATATTATATATATATATATAAAACTCAATTTAATCCATCAAACTTTCTACTTGATTTCTTTCTTCAATCTTTCATATTTAATTCACTTAAGTTTTAAACTTCTTCAATTTTACACTAATTTACTCCTACAAATAAGATAAATTAATAAGCACAATTTATAAAATCCATACTCAATAAGAACAAATTTAAACAATAAATATAATTAAATAATAATTAAAAATATATATTTTTGATCTCACATCAATATTTCTTTTCTTTTGGGTTTTGGCTTGCCTATTTGGGGGATTTATAGTAGGCATCAACATGAATTGATTTCGTATCATGACAGTATTGTAAAACGTATTTATATATTTAAATTTTACATATTGTAATTTAAAAATATATTTGCATACATGTTAGATTATTTGGTTAAGTTAATGAATTACTTGGGATCTTTTATAAGTTAAAATGATAGTCTCACTTTCGAAATCTGTATATGCATAGATAATAGTCCGCATTTTTTGTTAAAATACATAAATTGATTTCATAGGGTTATGTCTAATCGATTCGATCGATTTTTCATTTTGTTTTGACACTACTAATACTAGAGGCATTTGTAGAAGTAATATTTAGTAGCTAATCTTTTTCTTCTTCTTTTTTTCCTCCTTATTAGCTAACCAATAATGATGTTACTACTTATTAGTTAAATCATAGTGGAGGCATTTCAGAATTATTGCATATTAGTTAATCGGTAGTTATGAAATGCCAGTTCCTGGCACGGGCCTAATATTTATGTATGATTTTTTTAAAAAAATGTATCAATTTCATTGGTGTTAAAATATCTCATTTTTGATAAAATAAATAGATGTGAATACTATCAATATTGATAAATTTTAAGCATTATTGATCAAATAATTATAAATTATTAAAATATACTATATTTGTCTAATCGTAAATCATCTCATTTTTTCGTGTAAAATCTAATGTTAAGAGGTTCATAATTAAAGTATTTTTCTTCGTCGATTGTTAGTTTTTTACTCAAAGTAGTTACTAAAAAATTCAAATAATAGCGGCTTTCAAAATAATTAAGGGTGTGTTTGATATGAAGGAAAATGTTTTCCTAGAAAATAAGTATATTTTTGACTTGTTTTCTCATGTTTTGTTGGTAAGTAGAAAATATTTTTCGGATATGATTTTTACTGTTTGATTTATGAATGAAAAATAATTTTGAGAAATATCTTTTATTTTTACTAGAGTAGAAATAATTTTTGAAAATTGTAAATATTTTTAAAAAACAAAAGTAAATTTTTTTGGGGGGGAGGGGGGGCTGGTATGGGGGCTAGCGGGGTGTGGGGATTGAGGGTGAAAATTGAAATTTTGTGGGTGTGGTAAGTGGATGGTGGGGTCGTGGATCGGCATGAAAAAATAAAATTTTAAAATTAAAAATATTTTTAAAAAATAAAGTTAATTGTTTTTTTGGGGGGAAGGGGAGGAGGGAGGGTGGAGGGGGATTTAGGGGTGGATGAGGTTAATAAATAAAAAAATTGAAATTGAAAATATTTTAAGAAATAAACTTAATTTTTTTTTGGAGGGGAAATTAGTACAAACTAAAAATTGATGGGGAAATAAAAGTTCCACAAATCATGGTGTCATAGGGGGAGTGATTCGAAATTCGACTGGAAATTGGGTCATTGATTTCTTCAAAAAGATCCATGCAACAAACCACACTATGACGGAAATCATGGCCCTTCAGGAGGGACTTCATTTAGCTGTCAAATACAACCTTATTCCGATTTAAATGGAAACTGATGCAACTGAGGTAGTATCACTCCTAGATAAATCACAACCTATTTTTCATTCAGTTGTTTTATCATGCAGACAACTATTGACAAAATTGGGAAATGCAGCACTACGGCATAGCTTCCGTCAAGAAAACACAGTTGTTGCTGACCTTTTGGCGACCCAAGGATGCAATCTACAAGTCTTCGATAATACACACATTTTGCAAGCGCCAAATCCTATAGTACTTAAGAAGATAGAAGCTGATAAAAAATGTGTTACTGTTAAACAGTGGGTTTCTATAACTACTAGTAATAATCTTATTAAGCTAGGTAATCTAAGTGTTGAGAATAAATCCGTAACAGAAATAATATTTGCGGTAATAAAGGCAATAAATGCGGAACACAACAATACGGTTAATCAACGAGAATAAAAGAGAAATAATGACACCAAGATTTTACGTGAAAAACCTCCTAAATAAGGGAAAAAACCACGACCCGAGAGGAGCAACGAATATCACTATAGTAAGGATTTTACACTTGTAGGTCTGAGCAAAACTCCAAAGATCAATACACACTCAAAAGAAATAACCCTCTTTTGATTTTTCCACCTCACTATAATATCGCTCACACTCTCTATTTTTCCTCAAAGATTATTTTCCTCTGTGATGCCTCACTCTTCTTTTCTCTCCTTTGTAATTTTTTTTTGTGCTTAGAATGAAGAATTGTCCTCCCTTTTATAGAAAAAAACACTACCCTCCAAATGTGCTACAGAAGAAAAACAATTTTTTCTTCTTCATAGCTTACCTACTATTGAAAATTAAGTAAGATGAAAAATAATTCAGCACCAAATCTGCCAAACTTTGAAATTGGCAGAGAGCTATTCAAAGTTTGGTACATGGGGATGGACCCCACAATCTCCCCTCCAGACCCATTCACCTGAAGGAGGTAGCTCTAGGTTTCTAGCTTGAGTGCATGCCGACAAGTTCTTTGCATAGCTCAACTTGTCTTTTGATATACCTTGGTCAGCATATCTGAAGGGTTTTCACTAGTAGGGATCTTCATGACCTGCATAGATCCGTCCTCTATCTTTTCACGAATCCAGTGATATCTCACGTCGATATGCTTCGTCCTTGCATGATACATGGTGTTCTTGCTCAAGTCTATTGCACTCTGACTGTCACAATAGACGACATACTCCTTCTGATGCAATCCAAGTTCTTGAAGAAATCGTTTCAGCCATACCATCTCTTTGCCAGCTTCAGTAGCTGCAATATATTCTGCCTCAGTTGTAGAGAGTGCGACACACTTCTGCAACTTTGACTGCCATGATATAGCTCCCTGAAAATGTAAACAAATATCCAGTAGTGGATTTTCTATTATCGAGGTCACCTGCCATATCAGCATCAGTATAGCCCTTCAAGATTGGATCAGATCCTTCAAAACACAAGCAATCTCTTGTGGTACCTCTTAGGTACCTGAGTATCCACTTAACTGCCTCCCAGTGTTCTTTTCCAGGATTTTCAAGGAATCTGCTAACAACACCAACTGCATGAGCAATATCAGGTCTTGTACACACCATCGCATACATCAAACTCCCCACTGCTGAAGAATAAGGAACTTTAGCCATTCCCTCTTTCTCCTCTTTTGTTGTAGGACACATCTGTTTGCTCAACTTCAGATGACTCGCAAGAGGCGTGCTAACAGGTTTAGCACTCTTCATGTTGAAGCGTTCTAGTACACGTTCAATGTACTTCTCTTGAGATAGCCACAACTTTCTTTTTGTTCGTTCTCGAACAATCTTCATCCTAGAATTTGTTGTGCTGGGCCCAAGTCTTTCATGTCAAATGACTTGGACAAATCTTTCTTCAACTTTGCAATCAGCTCTTTGTCTTGTCCTACAATTAACATGTCATCACATACAACAACAAAATAATAAAATTGTTGTCAAAAATCTTTTGAAGTATACACATGGATCAGAATAGTCTTTGTGTACGTTTGACTTTTCATGAAAGAGTCAAACTTTTTGTACCATTGCCTTGGGCCTGTTTCAACCATAAAGACTCTTATTCAATTTGCACACCATGTGTTTCTTTCCAGATACTTCAAATCCCTCTGGTTGCTCCATATAAATCTCTTCTTCCAAATCTCCGTGAAGAAATGCAGTTTTCACGTCCAATTGCTCCACTTCAAGATCTAGACTAGCTGTTATGCTCAAAATAGTTCGAATATAAGTCATTTTGACAACAGGTGAAAAAATTCATTAAAATCAATACCTTTCTTTTGTTCGAAGCCTTTTACAATCAATCGAGCTTTGTACCTGACCAACTTGCCATTTCCATCTTTCTTGAGTTTAAAGACCCACTTGCACTTAAGCGGTCTTTTGCCTTTTGGAAGTTCAACTAGCTGGTATGTGCCATTTTTCTGTAGAGATCCCATCTCTTCGTGCATGGCTTTCATCCATTGGCTCTTTTCTGGATGAGACAACACCTCCTTAAGACTTTCTGGCTCACCTTCATCATTGATGAGGACATACTCTGAGGAAGGGTATTTGGTTGATTCTACCCTTTGTCTTTCTGATCTCCTCAGAGTTGAGATTGTTCTTCTTCTTCTGGGTACTCCATTTGCTCGGTATTATCACCAAGTTGCTCCCCCGCTCAACAATCTCATCAGGTTGCTCTTCATGTCAACAACTTCATCATCGTACTTTCTGCACTTATGGGATGGTTAGAAGAAGAAGGAATGGTACAAGATTAGGGACTATACCATTCTTTTTATTGGCCTTCTCGGATAGATCATCAGCAGTTTCCAACTTCACTTTCTCGAAAGATTACATCTCTGCTTCTATGACCTTCTTCTTTACAAGATCCCATAGTCTGTACCCGAACTCTTCATCTCCATATCCGATGAATATGCAGGAACTGATTTATCATCTAGCTTGGTTCTCTGCTCCTTCGGTACATGTGCAAAAGCTTTGCAGCCGAACACCTTTAGGTGCGAGTAAACATCTCTTTTGGTCCAAACTCTCTCCGGAATGTCAAACTCCAACGGAACTGATGGACTACGATTGATAAGATAACACGCTGTCCGAACTGCTTCACCCCAGAATGTCTTAGGTAATTTAGCCATTCTGAGCATGCTTCTCACCTTCTCAACAATGGTGCGATTCATTCTTTCAGCTACACCATTGTGTTGTGGGGTTCCAGGAACTGTCTTTTCATGTCTGATTCCATGGTTTGAACAGTACTCTTCAAATTCTCTTGAAGTGTACTCACCTCCATTGTCGGTTCGGAGACGTTTTAGCTTTGACCTGTCTCTCTTTCTATCAGAGTATGAAACTTTTAAAATACTTGAAACACCTGATCTTTGGTTCTCAAGATATAAATCCATAATTTTTTAGAAGTGTCATCAATAAAGGTAACAAAGTATTTATTACCTCCTATCGATTCTATCTCTATTGGATCACAAACATCAGAATATACCAAATCAAGTATATTCGACTTTCTTTCAGATGATGTCTGAAATGAGACTCTATGTTGTTTACCAAATAAGCAGTAGTTACAAGGTTTTATCGTTGTACCTTTGGCAAAAGAGATGAGTGATTTTTTGGAAAGAATTTGCAATCCTTTCTCGCTCATATGACCCATTCTTTTATGCCATAAATCTGCAGAATTCTCTTCGTGAGCCGCATTTAATTCACCTTGGCATATTTCTGCATTTGTCCTGTACAACGTGCCACGAGCAACTCCTTTTGCAATCACCAATGCCCCTTTGGTGAGTCTCCATTTTTGATTTGCAAAGTAGTTCTCATATCCATCTCGATCCAAAGCAACTCCCGAGATCAAGTTCATCCGCAAATCAGGTACGTGGCGCACATCTTTCAACACTAATGTGCATCCAACATTTGTTTTTAAGCAAATGTCTCCGATCCCCGCAATCTTTGAGTAACTTGTGTTACCATTTTCACATTGCCAAAATCACCAGCTACATATCTGCAAAAAAGATCTCTTACCGGTGTGGCATGGTAAGATATGTGTGTCGACCACCCATTCCGACTCTACACCTGCCAAGTGCATGCATTCTTCTTCCTCATTTATGAGAGAACAACATTGTCATTATTTTGCACCATGGCAGTTGTGTTGTCATCATTCTTCTGGCCGCTGCTTTCCCTTTGCCCCTTTTTAGATTTGGACAATCTCTTTTGAAGTGTCCTGGTTGATCGCAATTGTAGCAATTTCTGGCCTTCGATTTTGATCGGACCTTGGACTTTCCACGAGCTCCGGATCTACCATAGTTACTTGAGCTCCTTTGGTAACTTCTGCCTCTACTTTCGTGATGAGAGTTTGTCCGTGATTTTCAGGCCTTTTCTCATCTTCTCATTAAGCAAAAGGGCTGATGTGACATCCTTCAACTCAATAGAGTCCTTACCATGTAAAATGGTTGTTGCTAAAGTATCGTAGGAAGATGGCAACGAGTTTAGGAGCACTATGGCTTTATCTTCATCCTCGATCTTTACTCCGAGGTTTGCTAGCTGCGTGATTAGTCCATTAAGTACATTTAAATGAGACAAAAATTTGTACCTTCACCCATATGTAGCGCATATAACTGCTTCTTTAGGTACAATTTATTTGTCAGCGTTTTGGACATGTATAGATTTTCTAACTTTGTCCAAATGCCACATGCACTCTCTTCATCGATGATGTTATTAACTACATCATCTGTTAAGTGCAATCTGATTGCACTAGCAGCCTTTTCATCCATTTCTTCCCAATTTCCAAGTTTTATGGATTCGGGCTTTTTGAATTTGCCGCATAGTGCCTTGTGCAAACCCTGTTGGATGAGCAAGTCTTTCATTCTTCTCTGCCACGTTGAGAAACCTCTATCACCGTTGAATTTTGCTACCTCGTACTTTACCTCAACATTTTTTTTCAACTGAGTATAGTACAATAAGCTGCAAAAAATATTTCTGTAAATGAGCAGAACCTGTGCTCTGATACCAATTGTTGGAATAAAATCCGTACAGAAATAATATTTCCGTAATAAAGCAATAAATGCGGAACACAACAGTACGGTTAATCAACGAGAATAAAAGAAAATAATGACACCAAGATTTTACGTGAAAAACCTCCTAAATAAGGGAAAAAAACCACGACCCGAGAGAGCAACGAATATTCACTATAGTAAGGATTTTACACTTGTAGGTCTGAGCAAAACTCCAAAGATCACTACACACTCAAAAGAAATAACCCACTTTTGATTTTTCCACCTCACTATAATATCGCTCACTCTCTCATTTTTTCCTCACAGATTATTTTCCTTTGTGATGCCTCACTCTTCTTTTCTCTCCTTTGTAATTTTTTTGCTGCCACTTAGAATGAAGAATTGTCCTCCCTTTTATAGAAAAACAAATGCACTACCTCTCAATATGCTACAGAAGAAAAAAAAAAATTCTTTTTCATAGCTTACCTACTATTGAAAATTAAGTAAAGCTAAAAGATAATTCAGCAACAATCTGCCAAACTTTGAAATTGGCAGAGAGCTATTTAAAGTTTGGTATATGGAGATGGACCCCACGCTAAATATTATCCACTCTGATGTATCCAATCACTCTACTGGCAGTGACCCTATGACTACTGTAACATACTCCTATTATATAATATATATTAATTATCTTTATTACCAAAAATAAGTAGACATACTGAGGAAGAGGAGTTTGCTTCAGTGGAAACACCCTCTTATATAATAAGAGAAAATAATAATATTAGTGCTATTAATTAACTAATAATTGGTGCACATGCGGAATGTCAATTATGACTATACTTTTAAAAAAAATAATGTCAAGATTATTAAATTAAAAAATTGAATAAACAATGAAAATAGAGAATGAAAAAGTATAAGCTCTTAAAAATAATGGATATTAATTTTCTCTTGATTACTACTGAAAGTTTTGTAAAATCAACCTGTGGAAAAAAAAACTATAATTATTTACAATATAAAGCTAGATATGAATATGATGATCAACACATCTCTGTTGTCACCAACTAATTTTATCCTTTTCCGCTTCCTTTTTTCCCTCTTTTTAAAAGTAATTTGTAATATGCAAAAAAATAAAAATAAAATTATTCTTTAAAATCTCTTAGTTACACCTTTTTAATATATATTTTCATCTCCCTTTCTCATAGTGTATCATAATTCTTTATTTTGCAACCTCAAAGAATCAAAAAGATCTGAGTCTAGTGGTGCTGTTTGTTGCGGTTATTTGTTAGTTATTGCAATTTAAAAGCCTAGAGCCTCATTGAGACGTCATTAGAGCCATTGACTGGAACTTGAGCTCATCGAAACACCTTCAAAACAAAATAAAGAATAAAATTGAGATGGGGTAAGGAAAAAATGATATGATTTGGTGTTAATGATAATTTATTTGGGATTTTTTTGTGGCAGTTTTGTGGTGGTTTAGGTGGATATTGGCGGCTGTGAGTCGAAAAAAGAAGAGGTGAATGATGTGGTTTAGTGATGGTTGATGGCTTTGTTGTTCTTCGCCAGAGAAGACGAAGAGGATTGTTGTATAATTGAAAATGAATATTTTTTTCCCCAATTAGATTAGATATAAGATGATGGAATTTAATGATTAAAAAGATATAATTTTTATAGAATTTCAAAATAATCATTTAATAGTAAATTAGTGCAAAGTAGAGGTTTATATAAGAAAAATTAATTAATAAAGAAAAATGAAAATAAAGAGATAAAAAAATTATAATTCTAAATAATAACACTGACGTAGTATGGTGTGAAAGTCAATATTAATACATTACATATTGTGAGAATGATATTACAGATCTCGCTGCTGACATTATATTTACTTTTTAAATAGTAATATTATGTAATAAATTGTTATAATAATTTAAATGTTGTAAATAATTTTCTTTTCTTTTAATTAATATGAGACAAAGATGACCTTCTTGGGCCGACAATCTGCTTTTACCTACTAGAACATCACTATCCGTGGCTGATATGTTTGCTTCGGGAATTAGAGAATTTGAAATTTTTTATATTTCTTTTGTTCTGTTATAAATTTAAAAAATTATGTCAAAAGGCTATATAAATTATAATAATTAGCAACTTATTATTTAAAAGATCATAAATTTTTTATGATTCTCAAAATCTATCAATGTCATATATTAAAGATAGATAAAATAACATATATTATTTGAAATAACTTAAAATATTACT